>JANIJG010026284.1:123554-147580 GCA_024611175.1 Megaceryle torquata | reverse complement strand
GGGGGAGGGGAGGAGGGGAGAGGAGAGGAGAGGAGAGGAGAGGGAAAGGGGAGAGAGCAAGGACTTTGTATTTGTGACTTATTTGAATATTAGCAGAAACAGTCAAATAAACAACTGTTTAACAAAGGTTAGTGCACCGTGCCAGTTGCTTTGTTATTTCTGCATACAGTTGCAACAATGCTAAAGCCAAAGAAACAACTTTCTGGGCAGCAAGTGTTTACTGTGCAGGTTTGCATGGAAGTGGAGCAGGTACAAGAGCAGTATCTGCATTCTGCATTTTTCAGTGCATCCCAGTCTCTTCATTTAGTCCACATTTACATGGCAGAGGTCTTTACTGATACTTAAAAGGAAGATGAAGAGTTAGGAATCTGGTGTTATTGATCTGGATATTCATAATGCAAATGAATGAATAACAGAACAAATAACACTCAGAGAGTTTGGTTTTTGTTTAATGACATGTGCACAGTTACTGTGTGGTGATTCTAATCAACATCTTACAAATCTTGTACAGAGTTTTGAGCTTCTTCACCACAAAGTAGATACCTGGCTAGGAGATCTTGCCATTTTGAAGTTCTGATCATTACTGGATGTTTGTCCTTGCTCTCAAAGCTTCCTGTGTCAGGCAAGATTTCTGTTACTCACTGATGTTGTAGGATGAGGCTTGCTGTGAAAGCCACACACTGTTCTCTCACCACATCTGTGCTCCCACTACCAGCTTAAACCAAAGTGGGTAGAAGAGGTAAAAAAAAATCAAAATAAGTTGCATTATTTAAAATCTTACCGACAGTGTGGGAAGAAATATTGAGATTTAAGTTAAGACACCACTTCCTTGACATCTGGGGATGGGTGGGTACAAGAGATGTTAAGGGAGACAACTTCCAGCATTAGGCAGGGATTACACTGTAGGACTGATCCAAGAGAGACCACTCTACCCCATGAAGGTCTCTTATTATTTGGTTCTTATTTAAGAGGAAGCAGGTTCCTCTGCAGCTCCTCACTGTATTTTTAGGTTAGGAAAGGCACCCATGGGCTGGCTTGGTACAATGGAGCAAGAAGAGGCAGTAGTCCCCTTCCCCTTCCTCTCCTGTTCCTTGGTTCTCTTATGGCTTTTCCACCTACCTGCAGATAAAACCACACCCAAAGTTACTCAGAAGGCTGAGGTACTGAGGATGCTCAGTACCCTTGCATAGTTAAACAGTTATTCAGTTTTCTGAGTGCCACTGCTGTCAAGGACAAGAAATATATTCATGACTCCACTCACTGGCTTTAACAGTATGAGCTTGTTTCACATCAAGAAGCCCTACAAAAAATATTTCAGGGGAGGACAGTGGAAGAAACATGTTTAACTCAAGAGGGGAGAAAAACTGTTACACTCTTACCCTTCTTGTTCACGATAATGCCTAGCGAAAACTGGAAAGTGTCACACCACCACGTGGAATAACAGCACTCAAATCAGTCCCTAGTTAGCACAGATTCCAGTAACCGCTGAAAGACAGTGTTGCAAATGCACCGAAGTTTATACTACTAACCAGAGAAGGAGGACTTCCATTTGGAAAACTCACGAACACAAATATCCCACCGTCTTTCAGTGGTGCTCAACTGTCCCTTGCCTCAGTAAGCCACAATATTCACTTTCCACTGTGGCTTCCTCTCCCAGGCAGGCAAGGAGCAGCCATGCCAAGCCTCCAGCAACAGCATAATGACATTAATTTTCCAGGCATGCTGATAACAGCTCTGTGGAAGCTGGAATGTGAGTAATGCAGGTCGCATTGCCATTGTCCTGTCTCAGTGCAAAGGGGTCAGCCTGTGAGCAGACACCAGTAGCTTGCTTTATGTGCAAGGCACACAGCTTGAACCCAAGCATGCCCTATCAGAACCCAGCAGAAAAGAAACGATACACTGCTGAAAACAAGGCCGTTTTCTGCAACTGATAAGAGGTGTCATAACTGACTAGTACCAACATGTCTGTAACACAAGAATAGGATAGTCATTGTCCACGCTGCAGCTCACAGTTGATAGTTGTGAGATTTCCTGGCTTACACAGGAATGAACGGTTTGGTTTAGCCCAGGCATGTTCTGCAGCACAGCTCACTGAGCTGCTGACCTTTCCAGGCAACCTCTGTAACAAACTGACCAGTAGGTATCTGGCTGATGGACAAAAATAGTCACATATTCTTCCCTATCTCCACTTTTCCCCTTATCCCATTCCAAGCTACATGTGATTTCTACCTAATATAGCCTCTTGGTAACTAGCCGTAGTCTGTCAGAGCTTACAAAATGCACGAGACACTTTGTTGATCTTTCCCATTCAGAGTTCGAACCCTGCTGCTAACAGCAACACTGTCCAGAGCAATTGCTAATCCTCTGAGTTAAACCTCCAATGCTCAAGTATGGCCAATTAACCTGCAAAAAATTGCTTGCCCAATAGAAAGGAGTGATTCAGCCCAAATCTCACTAATGACACAGAACTGTTGAGCAATGACAAATCTAAAAAACATCAACTTTTGTTTGTTTGTTTTTTGCTTTAAGGTCCCACCACTATCCATTTGCCACAGCAACATGGAACTTGAAGCAGACATGTCCTTGACAGGCATCTACTGAGGCAGCACACTGTATACGTCCACCTCCCTTGTTTAATTCCCAGCTTTCCTCACACCCAAGGAGTCACTTGCTTGCTTCCCCCAGCCTGCCCCAGCTCACTGACACGAGTCTCACTGTTAGGTGTGTCATCCATGTGCTTGGTCATTACAGTTGCTATTGATTCTGGCAGCAGATAGCTACAGCACAGAAGAGAGATATGTATAAACGTGCTAGAAAGGGATGCTTTAGCCTCTGAAGACACTGCACTCAAGACTGCTCAGCTATTGCTTCAAATCCTGAGCAGATGCTCTACGAAAGAGAAAGTCTCCAATTTTTAGAGAAATGTGCCTGCCTGTCTCTGAAAACCTGGCCCATAGTAATTAAAGACAGCACGACACTGCACAGAATTTGAAGGTTTGAAGTTTAGCCAAACAAAGACATTCTTGGCTTTATCATAACTATTTAAGAGCTACCAAGTTTATCTTTCCATGCAAGCTAGCTATATATAGGAGCTATATATAAAGTAGGCCAAAAAAAGTGTTACAGCTAAGATTTTTGCAGTTCTCAGTATATGTTACATATCAATATAAATTGCTGATAGCTAATATTTGTTACATTTAATCATTCAGTTGGTTCTCCCTTGACTAACTCTTCATTGCATTATAAGCCGTTCCAAATAGTTCTGCCATCAGGTGACACAAGTCACAGTGTCCCCTTCAAAGTGATGATTAGCTCCAATTAACATAAGTGCTATGAAACAGAATCTTACAGAGAAGCAATACACCAGTTGTCTTTCAGTTCTTTCACAAGGATCAGAGAATAAGAGACTTAACAGTTTCTTAGGGTCTCCCTGGTTATGTTTTATGAAGGAAAGAATGAATATGTGACCTAAGATCCAGCCAGGAAACAGATGTGGAACAGAAGCAATGCTAGCGCTGGAGAAGAGCAAGTAAATCATTACCTGAAGGCTGTCCTTTTTGAAAGCAAGAATAACTCATAAAACTCAGCATCTGTTAGCATAACCAGTGAAGCCAAAACTGTTGGCTCCTTTCTATGCACCCATTCACCACAAAACGCTAAGATCTTCTTGCCTTATCTAGGGAAGGTTAGCTCAGGGAAAATGCAAGTGAGCAAGTACAGATGGAGCTCCTATCCCCACATCACACAAAACCCTTCAAACAAATCTACAAGGTTTGGTTTGTTTCCAATGCCTGTAAATCAAGCAACACCGATTAGTTTGCAAACTTCATCATGAATGGAGCCCTACATGGCTCGCACAGCTCTAATTTTAACCCATGCCCCCACACACTACACAAACACATATATCCATGAAGCAGAATAGCATCTACATCCAACACAGCCTATTTGTTCATTGCCAAGAAGTAGATTAGAGTTCAATTCATTCTGATTAAAGGATTGGACTGATGTGTGAGCCAATCCTGATTTTTGCCCAACACCACTCAATCACTGTTCGCACACTGGACCATGTTGGTCCTGGCTTTTGTGTAGGCATGAAAATGGTCTCTTCCTGTTTTCAGTGAATACTCAAATAGGAATGACAGCTGCACTCAGCCATCAGGCATGGGTGGATCCTTTCAGGCAGGTATCCATACCAAAAATGGTCTGTCCAAAGGGGACTGTGGCCACAGCAAACACACTTGGTATCCGAGAAAAAATGAACCCACTATGTGAAGTGCTCACTGCACTTTTTGCATGGGTGGCACACACCCACTGTCAACCCCCAGCAATCCCCACAGTTAAACCTTGCTGGAGTGAAGGGCTCTTTCCACTCTGCTTGCCTCCACACAGGCCCCAGCCACTTGAAATGCCCAAGGGGAACTCATAGAAGACAAAGCTGTCATCCATAACCTTGTGTGCCTCCATACCTCCCGAGTCCTTTCCTGCCATCTGTACTAGAAGAAAGGATGTGAACCTGTGAGCTACCTTTTGTTAGCAGTGCCAACCAAAATACTCAGAGGTAATTTAAAAATATCTTCCCAATGTACTTGAGAAGAGTAAGCTGTGTCTGAGTTGTTGTATTTCTCTTCTCTCTGCAATTGGCCACCTGAGATATGAACCAGCATGGGCTTCCTAACCTCCAAGGGTAGCATTTGCAGCCTGCCACAAAGGTGCCCAGGACATCTCACATCTGATGCAGCTCCTCCTGTGCCTTGTTCAGTGGGACAGGCAGGACACATCCCCAGCCCTCTCCTTCTGCCTGCACTGTGTGTAGGCACACTGCGTGGGCATGTAGAGTAGGAGAAACAAATTCAACAGGATGGGAGAAAAGGGCAACTCAGAATTGAAAGACAAGCCTCGCCTGAAGCTGTGTGAACAACCCAGCCCCTGAGGAGAGTGGAAAATGGGAAACACAGACTTTGTTTCCAGAAATTCATATCCAGAAAAATAAAACACAAAGTGACTCAAGAGAACATGTTTTCATACACTTGCATACTGTGTATTACCCTTCTGCCAATAATGGGAGTGAACAAAAAGTCACAAATATCAGGTTCATATTCCACACACAGAGTTGTAATCCCCCCTGGCACAGCCCTTGTCATCAGCAGCCATGCATCACTCCTGCCACTACAGGAGCCCCCTTGAAGATGCATTAGTTTGAGCTCCATGTTTTATGCTGGCAATCATCTTTTTTTTTCATATCCCCTTATTGCTATTTTACTCACTTGTTCTCTTGTCTTTGTTCACATAATTATATTTTGCTTTTCTTTTTCCCACTGAATCTTAAAGCCACTTACATGCTCCCCAAGTAAAGACATGTTTACATGATGTGGCCAAGCACAGTCCTAATCAGAAAAAATGTGGGTGCTGTAAGAGAGCACTAAGATTTCAAAGGGGTGCTATATGTCACTCTTTCTATAGATCCAGAAGTGATGGAGAAGATCGCAGCCTTTCTTTGGACAGCCCCACTGATACTTTTTGTCATGTACATGAAATCACTCTGTGGCACAGATCTCCAAGTCCAGAGATGCCATAGGCATGTACACCCGTGCATGGGCTACATATAAAAGATTGAAAAAAAAAAATGTTCTATGTATCATGATTAACATCGCAAGCACAGCATCACATGGCCTTCACGGTAGCATTATAAAGACAAATTCTCCCTCAACAAGTGTTTCTTCTAAGTCCAAGAAGCAGGAAATAGCTGGTGAAGTTTGCCACAGGTCCCTAATGTTTATGTGTACTGTTGTTCTTTTCCCCAGGCCGCCTTGCTCGTTTTGGAGAGCAGCTGTGGGCTGTTTCCTGGCTGAATCTGTTCACGATTCCTCATAAACAGAGTTTCTGGGAACAATGACAGAAGAAGGGAAGTTTCATCAGGGTGGGTAAAACAATTAGCCTAAAACAGTGCTACCCTCAAGCCTTGTCAACAGTGTACTTGAAGGTCTGAAAAGAGATGGATGATTCAAGGAGCCTGTAATTTTGGCTTTTGTTCCTTTTTCCTGACTCAGTGAATCATCTGCAATACCTATTCTCATATAGCCATGTCCAGTGACTATGTTACATTAGCACATCTTCTTTTGCAGCAAGGACAATAGATGGGGTAGAAATGAAAAGGCTGGTTTGGACCCATTCCTTTTAACTGTGTTTTCTAAGGCAAAGCATGAAACCTGTCACTGTCTCTCCTGTAATTTCCCTCCCCCTTTGCTGGTTTTTTTGGTTGCATATCATGGCTAAGAGGCTGGATCATCATGCACTAAGGAAATATTAATTCCTTTGCTGTTGTATCTAAAAGCTAAGATGACGAATTTCTGTGCCATGCTACATTATATGGGGATAAAGGAACAAAAGGGTGAAGGACAGTGGCTGCATGGTGTCTTAATCAGATGCAGATCAGCCTAAGAGCATCAGACCATCAAATCCCTGCTCTGCAGCAATCGTGCACCTTTAGTCAGGCTCAGAATGGGCTGAGATAGATTCAGGGCTTTATTGAAAGATCATACAGGATGACTGCAAAATCCCATTACTTGTTGATTAAGTATTGATTGCCTCGGTATTAACAAGCCAGCTAATATGAAGTGACCTCTGAGGCCACTGGTTGGAGGAAAAAAAAAGACAATTTACTAAAACAGGCAGGCAGATGAATAAGAGGGCTAGATCTGCTCTTGGCTTTTAGCTTCGGTTAAAATGTCACACTCGATAGTGCAGATCAATGCCCACTTTATTTCCTTGCAGCCGTCTTATTACCATCATGAGGCTGCCTCCTTTGATGCTTTTTAATGACCCTCTGAACCGCGTGCTCTGCTTACCCACTGCCTTTGACTAAAAGGAAAGGAAAAGCTTTTTTTTTTTCCTTGCTGGTGATAGAGTGGCTGAGAACATGACATTGTGCCAGTATAAGTGGAGCAATGAGGTTTCTCGGGTCACCGGTGCTGCGACTCTGCTCTTTCACTCGGTTTCTAGCTTTTCTTTCTTTCTTTTCTAGATTTCAAAAAGTCTTGCTCCTTTTCATAACTTCAAAACTGGTGAGATATTAAGAGACCACCTACTGACAACTTCTGTCTACCACTCTTATTTGTGTTTTTAAGTGCAATAAGTTTAGCGGCTCTTGTTACATTAATTCTCCTGGAAAGCACCTCACCCAATTATTTTGAATCTAACTTTTTTTTCCTTGTTGCCCCTTGCAAATATAAGAATTACTTTTGATGGTGAATAAAGAACACTGGGGGATCAGTCTGAGTCTCCTGATTCAAAATTGGACCATATTAAGAATCCTGACAGCTCTAAGGCTTTCCTCTTCAACACATACACACTCTTTTAATCCAAGTCTATGTACTGAGTCAAACTACACATTAAAGACAACAATTCTTATGTCCAAAATGCTGCAATTCTGTAAAGCGTTTACATAAGCATTTTTAGTTCCCATTTTATAGATTAGCCTGCCAATAATTTTGTATTTTGAAGAAGTAGACAAACGCTATGCAGAATAGCCATGATTCCATACCTGTCAGGAAAAGACATAAAGGATATTTGAAATTCCTGGAGAAATTAAGGACATAGGGAAGAGAAGATGAGTTAGGGAAACAGCTATTCTGACAGCAAAGATTTTCTTCTGCTTGTGAAAGACTGTAAAGCTTGTGAGCGACTGTAAAGCTTGTGAGCCAAAGTTGAATGGATATCATGTAGAAATCTTGTGCAAATATTTGCTGCCTGGAGACTTGGAGGGGGGCAGAAAGATGAAGTGGAAGGGGAAAAAAAAAAAAAAAAAAGAAAAGAAAAAAAACCTTTGACTGAAAATATCACATGCCTAGGATGGACCTTAGTTTTAAACAAATAGCAGCAGCGGCAACTTCTACCTTGCAAGTCACTAGCAAGAAGCGTTGTGGTAGTAGTACTGTCTGATGACTTAACAGCTGCTGTCCTGATCCAAAATCACTGAAAAGCTTCCCACCAATTTCAGCAGACTGTAGTAAAATGTATATATAAAAATCTCTTATTTGCTCAGCAGTAATAAAATGATGTAATTCACATGCCTCATCTCTTTAATTTCTCTCCCTCCTCCCTTGCACTCCTACCACTCTTCCTTTCTGTGGTTTTGTGGTAAAAACATAGACAAGTAAAATAATAAGCAACATCAAGAGACTCTTGGGAGCGTGCAGAAGTTTTGGTAGTATGCAAAGCCATGATAACCCTCAACTGCTGAATCAGCCACAAAGGCAGAATCTGGTTTCTTATTTCTTCCTTTCCCTCCTCTCCTTTTCAATGTGAGGCTTTTAAAAATCAGAATCATGGGGGTAATCTTTGGAGTGTGAGACCTTGATGGAATGTCTTAGATTATTGCTGTATTACTATTATTTATATAGTGCCATAAATGTGCACGATGCTTAGCGGAATAAAAGACACCACCTCCTGCACCAAACTGCACAGAACCCTGGTTAATAGAGATGGATAATGTCAGACACACACACACAGAGGCATGCATGCCCCTCTCCTAGCTCATTTGCAAAGGGGTCCAGAGCTCAGGGAGCTTGCTACTGTCTTTTCAAATAATTCAAGAAAAGTTCCTCCTTAAACTGTAAGCCCAGCTTGAAGGCTGTTGGCCAAATGGAGGCGTGCAGGGGCTCAGATCTGGAGCACAGCCTAACAGGCTTGTCCATGAACGTATGCCTCTCCAGCACACTGCTCGCTGCAGCTCTAATTATAAATTACCCCTGTAGATACACAGGGGTTCTAGTGAATTAAGCAAAAAATTTAGGCTGGCTGATAGGAAAACAAGTTTTTTGCACAGCATTCCCAATAAGAAATTATACACTTGTTATGCATTACAGTCTGTGCTCAAAATGCTATTTCAGCATTCTGAGTATTAAAAAAGGAATCTTATGTGGTCTTGTGGTGAAAGACTGTGAAGGATTATTTAAAGTAAACTGTACGGAAATATAAAACAAACCCAGTTAATTTATCACAACAGTGAAGATGCATAAATAAGATGTTTATGAACAACATAGGTAAACATGCAGTTTTACCTATTATTCCAAAGAACTGATGTTTTCTAGAGCAAAATATTTTCTTTAAAGAAAAATTATACCAATTTTGCTCAGCTCAACGATCTAAAAGTTTGTATGGGAAGCTGCCTGAAAATCTTATTTCAATGTAGTTTTCAAAATTTCTAGATTGTAATAAAGATCTCTTAACTCTACTGAGAGCAGTGCACATCTTTTGAAAATACCTGCATCAGATCAAAGACAGAAATTGGTGCCTGGCCAGCTTTGAGAAGGTACGGCCCGTGAAAGGAAACTACTAGGACAGGAACCTCACCAACAAGAATCAGACAACATTCACTGTCTTTAATGGTGTTAGTGCAACTCATCACAGATGAAATATTAGCTAATTACATGTAATTTGTATAGCTCTTTGAAATGTTGAACAAGTGGTGAACTCATATACTCAATCTTCTAAACAAAGCTTCCTCAATGCCAGTATTGCACATGATGTCAAACCCAACAATCAGGGTCTCAATACCAGCATGATAATACATCACTTTGCTTTTCATCATTCAGCCAGTTTCCAAAAGTGGAAATCTTAAAAGCACTTAAAGAAGTTTGAACCAATACATGACTATGGACACCAGCCTTCATTTTTATGAGCATGCTTTACAGAAGAATTGCCTAAAGCCCATCTCTGCCTTATCTGGATTTATCTCAAGGTGGTGCTGTTCTTGGTTTTCTGAATGGTATCTGCAGCCTGATATTCCTTCTTCCACGTCAGCTGTCCAAGAGGTCACACCTCTTTCCAGCAGGTATGGCCCCATTCAATGGTGAACTATGCACTCGCCTCCTTTTTAGCAATTTCCTGAATCCAGGACTAAAGATGAAATACAATAAACTCCAGCAGGTCAACATGCAGTATTCTGCTCTTCTACACTTACAAATGGCATGAACAGTACATCAAAACTAGGCAACTCTTGTAGCACAGTGCTATTTTACCTGCATGCCATTCCTTTCACTGCATTTAAAAGAATGAGCTTTTCCAATCATGGCTCATTTAATAACACATCCTGTACTCTTTCCTTATGAACTTCTTCTCTGACTTGCTCACTTAGACTGCAAGTTCTGCTTGGAAATATCAGTATTTTGCATCTGTGGTATTTAACATCATGCCATTCTAATTTGTTTAGAGTTCATACATAGGCAAGAAACAAAAAGTTTGTCTTCAAAACTTTATGGCCATCAGGATTGCTCCAAGTTAGCAGACCATCAGGATGCATCAGGGTACTAACTACTCACAAGGTAGCTGTTTCAGGCCACATTCATAATTCACACAAATATCATTGTGTTGGTTTATGATTTCTTTCCAACTGGAAACCTGCTTTCTTAATGACATAGGCCAGGGAATTACTAGATTTGAACCAAAGGGGGCATTCAGCACCAGGAAAGCATAGTCATGAAACAAGCCCCAGCATACCAAACTGCTCGAGACAGTCCAAATCCATCCTGCAACAGCTCGGTTTCTTCTGAAAGAGAGGAAGTGCCTGTTTTCATCTGCATCCTGTGCTGCATCCCCCAAAGTGAGAACATAATCTTTGGACGATGATATGTTTTTATAATTCAGGTAGCACTTCCGCAGTCGGGTGCGTGATAGACATTCTCAAGCACAGCAGCTGGCCAGCCGGCCAGCCGGCCAGCTAGCCAGCTAGCCAGAATAGAGAGATCATATTTCACTAAAATGGCCGCCTCCTCAGGAATGCCAATTGTAATTTAAAAAATGGTGACAAGTGCTTCTTAGCCTGTGAACTTTCATATTGCTGGGCTGAGCAAAATGGGTGCAGTTTTCCTTTAAATTTTGCTAGTAATGATATGGTATACAAAGTGACAGACTACAGGGTTTGGGTTGAATGCTAACATTGTTCTTTTTCCCTTTTAAAGGTCATGTGCAAGAAAACCTCTCTAGTTAAATCTATCCATTTAAAATCACCATTAGGTCACAAAAAGCAGCCTCAACATGCTAAGAGGCTTCATTTGAAAATACATGCCAGGGTCTAGCTTCTCTAGATCTGCTTTATCAAATGATACTTTGGAAGGTATGCTCCAGTGCTCTGTTACAAAATCTTTGATTTGCTTTTGATACCTTTTTTCACCCTTTCAGATGTGACCAGATTTCTGCGTATATCACATTTTTAACAACGAAACAAGCAGGTGTTGATGCATGGCATATAACTGCAACAATTCCAACTACATTTGTCTAATGGGGATGAATAGCACTTTTCAGCAAGGTATACACTGAGGTGTAATGAAAACAGACTGAAACTCCCTCCTGAATTGGGATCCTATCAAATATAAATTAAAGTTTCACTTTAATTTGTTACAGGACACTGTTGAAAAGTAACAGCATTTAGAGATTACTGAGTGGATGCTAATGTGGTTCAAACAGACAATACTGAAAATCTTGATATTGCTTAATAACACTTTTTCTCTTCAAAGACTTCTACTGCAGAGCAAGAAACACACTGAAATACTGATGCAGAGTTCACTTGCAATGCAGATGGCACACTCACCCAAAGCCCAGGGTGTGGAGAGTTTTCTCCATCACGACAGTCAACTGCGTGAGCTACACACCACTGGTTCCATGGCTACCTCCTGTCTGAGTGAAACCTAAAGCATTGACATCGTTGCTAAGAAATAAATAGGGTTTTGCTTCCCACCATTCCTTTAAGGAAAACATTTTAACAATAGTAGCAATTCCACGGAAGAAATGCATGCAAAACCCCATCACTTCTTCCAAGGAAGTTGCAAATGTTCTGTCACCAGTGGAAAATACATCACATTTGATAAATCACTGTGTTCTCAGTTCTCAACACTTACTTCAACCTAGATGCAGTATGTGAGAGCTCAGTAAAGAAGAGATAGACTGACAGCAGGTCATCAAATCTAAGGAGTAAAAACAACCCCAAACCATTCACCGAGTCCTTGGGAACAGAAATTCCATGTTGAGATAACTGCTTTGCATTTCCAAATGAAATAATGTTAAATACCTTGGTGTAGTATGGCTGGGCTGGCTGGTGCTGATTTTACTTATGCTGAGCAGTGATTTACTCTGGAAGTAGTCAACTTTTTTTCCAAGAAGTCCACTGACACGTGAGCTGTCCCATAATAAAAAAGCACACTTTCTGCAATTTTGTAAGAATCAAAATTCGTAACACTTTATATTCAAAAGGTTTTTAATTAGTGCCACATTATTGCTACTTGCCTTGCCTTCTCAATATGGATCAAACTTTCAAATGAGCTCACAGACACATTTTCAAGTGCTCAGTATTCTCTAGATTTTAAAAAGAGCTGAGCTCCTATTTCAGCACCTAAAAAAGACCTAGTGTTTCAGCAGAGTGCAGAGATGATCTCTGTTAATAAACCTGTCCTATACATATAAAAGAACAGCAAGCATATACATCAATCTATATATTCTAAACACCCTCTATTAACATAGCCTCCTTAAAAATGGTATACTGGGATGACCATGCCTTTCACCATTAAAATATTTGAAAAGCTCAGCTATTTCATTGGACTTGTAGGCTTTAAAAAAAAAAAAAAAAAAAAAAAAAAAAAACCTATGAAAAAACCTCTTCAGCTTCAGTTGGTGATGGTGATTATTAAAACTTTAAAAGAAACACATCCTACAGAAAACAATTAACAACATCTGAAGATACCTCTGCCTGCCTAGATGCCTTAATCCGGATGGTTAATTGTAAATTAAATTTATTACGTACATGCAAAAAATATACATACTGTCACCCAACAATTTGAGATAATACAAACATTAAAGGAAAGACTTTTGTAAAGATGACTGTGTGAAAAGTAAAAGGATTAGCTTCAAATGATTATCCCTGGAATCTGAGAAACCATACACACACCTTACTTTAGCTCAAATTTGCCTTGCCAATCAGGCTGTTAAATTACATAACAATTTGATGCTTCTTAACAAAAGATAGCATCCTGGGTGTTAGCTTCTATTGTGGTAGTCAGAGAAATTGATGTCTATTTCCTGCCTACAATCTTTTTTTATTTTTCCCCCTAATTTTATGTTTTTACAGGAAGATATATTGCTTTTCTTTTTTCCCTCTCTCTTTTTTTTTTTTTTTTTTTTTTTTTTTTTGTGAGACACTCACTATTCCCTATGCATTGTTAGTCATTTTGTTGTGACCACATACACATAGGGAAAAAAAAAAAAAAATTCTTTTCAATTCTTTCAGGGATACAGATGAACATAATCTGTGCTGTGTTCACTTTGTTATTACTTTATGTAAGAGGTGACACAAAATGAGTAAAGCCAAAGCAGAATCAAGAAATACACATGCTTGCTTTCTGCCTTACACACACGCATATCCACAAATACATGACACTTGTTAAGTGACAGTGATGTACCATGAGCACCTTGTACATTTTATCTTCATATGTTTATGCTGATTATTAAATATGAGAGGTTAAAGAGCTTTCTGAGAAAGGCAGAGGAAAATGGCTTTACTTTGACTTGTGTGTTGAAAACATAAATGAGCCAAGACTACATGAAGACCAGTATTATCATGACAGTAACAGAGGGAACTGCCAAGCTGGAAAGACAGACAGCAGCACGCTGTTCTCCTGCCTGCCAGGTCCCTCTGGGGGCAGAGCGCAGACCCTACTGCCCAGTCTAGTCTAGATCACTGCCTGGTTTTCTTTCACTGCATCATAGAAACGAGTATTGTATCACTCTGATAGCCCCCAGTAAAACTCAGTAACATGCAAAATTTGCTTGATGGCTCCAAGCAATTATCAGTATTTTTGATTTTTCTATGCCTGCTACAAAACATTGTAGATACACTGCATAGCATATAGAGATAGAGAAATCTCAATGCATCAGACTTTGAGGTTGCTAATAATTGATTTGACTGACCACATGTGAAGGACAAGGTAAGCCTGAATGTTAGACATGCTGTTCATTTACAAGAAGGCAGTGCATCCACAGGCAGGGAATTCAGTTAATTGCACAGACCAGTATGTCAGAACTCCCTCACAGCAGGCTACTTATGGTGAAAAACGTTTCTTACTGGGTTCTGCTTCTGTATGTGGCTCACCTTTGGTTACCGTTACATATGTTAGAGAGTGGAAAAAGGCATTCTAGTCTATGTATGCCAGCCTGTATCCGCACATGATGAGATCGGATCAATCTCAGCTTCCACCAAACTTTCTATGCACCTTGGTTTTCACTTGCCTAGACTCTTCTTTCTGTGTGCGTGGCCCCGATTCCCCATCTTCCTGTCTTCATGTTACACAACTTCCATTGAGAAAATAATCTTCTACTTCGACCTCTGATAGTTTCACCTTCACAAACCTGTTGCCTGTCAAAGAACAGTCCCCAAAAGGCCCATTTGTATGGTGAAGGGCTGCCCCCTTGAGTATGTTCTCCGGTGCACCCCATCTAACACCATATCGAACACGGAGGGTCTGCAGACACCTGAGAGAACAGCATCAAAGCCAGAGAGTAAGCCAGCAGTAAGAGCAGGATTATCCCACCAAACACCTGTAGCTGAAAGCATCACAAGGAGTACGCTGCAGTGGTCAGTCTCCAGCATTTCAGGACAAGTGGCTCATGCTGTCATTTGAGATGTCGCTGGTTTTCCCTTATAGTAAGAATTGGAAATAATATAGTATTGACTTTTTACAGATCCTTATTCTGCACTGATCTTGTCTTCTGATTCTAAGGCCATATCTCTCAAGACTGCTTTGAATACATGGTTGCCAAAAGCCTAGGAATTAACCCATTTATTTGAAGCATATGTTGCTGTGCAGCAACATAAGAAGAACACACCTAAACCAAATTCACATCACATAGAATCTTCAAAGTAAATGCATGCTGGGAAAAAATTCTCCTCATAAGGGATGTTACATGAATGAGACAGTAAAGCCTGTGACTGTATTTATACTCTTCAACCTAACTTCACTCTGCAATTGCACAGAAAAGCACAGAAAATCTTGTCATATTATTACTAAAGTTGGTAGCTTGAACAGCTGGAGACAATTCCTCCTGAATGACACCTGGATAAGCACTGCACAGCAGAAGTCTTAGAGGACTGGGTGTGAAATTTTGTCATCTGCAAAACAGCTCTTCTCTTACAATAGCAGGTGATGGAAGCCTTACCATTTTTGATCAATCCTAACAGTGCAATAAGGCTAAGTGAAACCACCAAATCCTAACTATCAGCGTTGTTTTCCACATACTCGGACTCTAATGCCCAGAAGAATAAAGTTGAGGCAAAAATGTTAAAATATGAGCCATCTGCAGGCACTGCAGGCTCTGAGGGCCTCAGATTTATAAGGAGAAAGGGAGTTTTTATGTATGGATGACCCTTCAATTTCTGCTATTTTACAATAAGCAGACATATCTTCTTAGATGCTTCTTAGTTTAGTCATCAATCTAAATGCCTAATCTCAGGGAAATGAAGAATCTCATCTTTTGCCTGTTTGAGCTATTTCTTCCAGAGCTACGTTCAGACAGACTCAACTCCGTCAGTCAGTGAGCAACCTGGTTACTGTTAGGCACTTCAAGTCCTCAACTTCTCTCTAGGTCCCTGGTCCCCTTTACATTTCTCTTTTCTTGCCCAACTTCATATTGGTGGAAGACAGCGTGGGTTAGAGGACACTGTTTTGGAGAGGAAAAGATAAATGGCCTGAAAAGAAGATGAGATTTTCCATTCACCCTGAAGAGGAAGGAGGGCAGAGGAAAGGTGAATAAGAGGAAAAAGACAAGTAGAGCTGGAGGAGAAAAAAAAAAAAAAAAAGAGATTCTGCCTGGTGTTTCATTAAACAAAACAAAACAAAACAAAAAACTGCAATTGGTTTGGGAAAAAAAAAAGAACAATTTAATTTTGTAGGCAAAAGGCTCCTGGCTTCATTTCCTAGTGGAACAATTTGGTTTTATGAGAGGAGACTTTCCAAGCCAACCGTGACTGTACACATGGCACAGCTTGATACCTGCTCTCTGTATCCTGATGGCTCAGCTACTGAATTTGTCACATTCTTTTTCTATTCTGAGTTTTTCAAGAAATGTTGTAGAGCTTCCTACTCTTAGGAATTATTTACAACAAATTTATGAGTCTGTAGGACTATCTGCCATAAAGTAAAGGAAAAAGGAAAAAAAAAAAAAAGAAAAAATCAAATAAGTTATTAACTGTAAATTATTTGTCAAGCTCCCGTTGGCAACTTTTGCAGACAGAGACCAACATTTTCCCACTGTAAAATGTCCAGCATGCTATCCACAAGCTCCCTTTCAAACACCTCTGAATAAAAGTGCTGCAAAGACTGCAAGACCACCCATTTCTGCAGGAGCATGTATAAAGGCCATGGTAAACTGGTACAGCAGTGGCTGTATCTAGGACCAAGATTCACAGTTATCATCCCAGCTGACAACCTGTTCAGCACCTCCTGCTCCCACCAAAATTCTGTTGTGATGCCAGTGCTTTATATCTAGAAAAAAAGGCCAGAATTGAGGGTACCTCCCAGATGTCCTCACAGCATTCATTTCATCCCAACACAGGCCTTTCCGTACAGCCTATCTCTGCAGTGGGCTGCTCAGGCTCCAACACAAAATGGTTCTAACCACAGTCAACATTAATGAGGCCATGTGAATGTACGTGGATTTCTAAGCAATGGGCTGAATCGAAGCTTCTATGCTTTGCTCTGCTGCACTGAAATTCACAGTAAGAAAATGAGGAGAACTTAGCTACAAACTTCTTCAACTGGTACTTTGAGTATGTTCAGCAAATAACTCGTGGTGGAATTCAGGTCTGCATTCTATTTTCATCTTGGTGCCTCCGCAGCTTGGTCCTATGCTTTGTGGTACAGAGTCATGTTTATCTCTAGTACTTTAATACTCTATATATCTATTAGCTGACATGAACCAAAAGCAGCCCTATGGGTGTGCATTCTTCTGGCCAGGGACTCACAGGGTAGCTGAAAAACTGGCCTGACAGTACTGCAGTAATATGTAGATTGCATATTTGTGCACTTACCATATAAAACCACTATGGACTATATATTTTGCTTGCCTTCCTGCATGATGAACAGCCAAACCAGAAAGGACTTCTGCTGGGATGAGCCAATGAAAATGTATTTTTTTATTATTTTATGTTTCCTGTGTCCATGCGATTGGAATAAACTGTAAATTAGGTGTTATAGCACTGTAGTTTGGGTAGATGTGATGTTTTAGAAATGTAGCTTTAGTTTGTTATAACATAATAGCAGCTTTGCTTTGTTGTGACAGTGGCAATAAAATAAAGTTACTACAATGTATAATGCTGTAACCAACCAAAACTAGTCTAACAAGCAACAAATCAAGGGGAGCAATACCCACCCAGCACTTTATGTACAGAAATATTGATGATCTGTGCTTAAACTTTCCAGGTTAGAAAGTATCCATTCTTCAAGAGATCACATGATGGTGATCTGCTCCCTCTGCTCTCTGAGATGAATGCCAAAACAGGGTTCTTACCATTTGCATGCACTGCTCATAATTCCAAACTATAGAGGAGATTTTCTTTAACTTTTGGAGTTTTTTTCTAAGGAAAGATTTCTTGCAGTTCCAACAGCCTTGTAACTATTACATGTTAGTCACAGTTTATTCACATCAGAAGACCAGTGGAAGGTTGAGACAGGCAGGGGACTAAAGATGGATCTCTTATATAGTTATAAAAGGATTTCCATTTGTTAACAGCTCTGCCTATGAAGTATGCAATGACATTTTCCTACTGTGCTATTTTCATGCCTCCTGAGATGCCAGGTTATAATGCAAAACATCTGAATCATTAAATTTATACAGTTATTTAATAACCCATGTAAAATACATGGCAATGCTGCTTCTTTTAAAACACATGCACCTCATAAGAAAACAATTTCCTGCACTATGAGGTGTAGTCAGATTTCAGTAGTTTCTGTTGGGCAGAAAGGGTTCCAACTTCCATCTTCTGTGC
Source organism: Megaceryle torquata (assembly GCA_024611175.1). Classification (NCBI taxonomy): domain Eukaryota; kingdom Metazoa; phylum Chordata; class Aves; order Coraciiformes; family Cerylidae; genus Megaceryle; species Megaceryle torquata. Next base: position 129,552 of record JANIJG010026284.1, on the reverse strand, counting down.
ATCCAGAAGCCATGATTAGCAAACACCACCAAGCTACTGCAGACAGACTCTTGTGGAGAAAATCAGCTCCCCTTTAGAGACAACTGGCTCTAAATAGAATATATACTATATAGATAGCTATATATATCTCCAAAATAACGATAGATAGCAATAGCGCAAAGGAGGAATGTAAGCCTCGTCTAGTATAACATTAAACAATAACTTCAGCTGAAATGTGTGTTTTTTCATTAGCCTTAGCAGCACAAGACATGTTCTTATGAACTTCCTGAGACTCACTTGAGGTCTAAACCAGAATTCAGTTTTCTGGGAATCAGCTAAAATTCTTACTGTTTTCAATAGGTACTTTGTAGCCCCCATACATGGAGACAAATTCTCTCAGCTGAAGAATAGATGTTTCTTTAATAGAGTTTTTACAAGACCCCAAGACAGACAACTGCTAATATGGAATATGATGAAAGAAAATATTGCTGGCACAAGCAAGATTCAGCAGAAAGAGGGTCAATTCTGTTTACAGACTGGCTGAAGTTTTTTGGTTGGTTAAAAAGCTGACAGACTGCATTACAGCTAACATTCTCATATTGATTATACCGCTTCTAAACCTGCCCTTACTGTGACAGGGGCAGCATAATTAGTTTTTTCCTTGTTAAATATTTGTAAATCATTCGTACTTTTATGGGTTACATAACCTGGCTGTTACCTTCAAATAATCTTCTTGTAACTTGTTTAAGCGTGGAAAAATGCTGCCACAATGTGTTTGTGGTTTCTGCCCTCCTGTAAGGGGGGGCCAGCAGAAGGCAGGAACCTCTCCGGGGTCCAGCAGTGCCACCAGTGCTGTGGCTGTGTGCAGGGAGGGCGCGGCTGTGGAGGGATGAAAGGGTACCTCCTGTGGCCTGATTGTCCCTTCAGCCCTGTGCCAGCAGCAGAGGGTGAGGGCAACGAATTAAGAGGTACATCAGCAGGAAAAGCTGCCAGTGATGAGCCTTACAACTGCTCCAGAGCAATGGTGGTGTATTTATGATGCAAATCAGGGCCCTAATTCAGTAGGCACTTAAGCACATGTTTGAGTCTCATTGACATCAGTGGAATCAAGTGAGTGTTTAAATGCTTTCCTGAATACTGGATAACTGTACAAGGGAACAAAATGGGGGAGGGGAAAATAATAAAATTTTTTTTAAAAGGAGGTAACAAAATAACAATGTTTTTGTAGTTTTTAGGGCAAACAGTAGAAGCTGGTTTAGAGTTATTCTAGTAAAAAATGTAGGGAGATTAAACACACAAAATCAGAATTTCACAGTATGACTTCAGAGACTAGGTTATATGAAAGTGTTGTATCAGAAATTTTTCATCGCTTTGGTTTAGTAAACAAACTGAAATAGTACCATGACAAATAAAGGTGGAAGAGTTATATTTGATATTCCCTTGGTGTGTAAGAATTTCTTCTGCTTTTGCATTGTATAGACATCTACAGACTCAATAAAAAGAGATTAGGTTCTTATAGTCACTCTTATTAGCATTAATCAGATTTAAATGATGATGCAAGTTGAATGAACCTCAAATGAGGTTTTGTTCATTTCAGATAACCTTTCAGGAGTGAAGTCTTCAGGACTTTCTTATTCTGTCAAGGTCAAAAGTACCCTATTTCTTGGGTATTCCTGTCCCTTATCTAAACCAGGAGATGCTGAAGTATGTTAAAATACAGTGAGAAAACACTAACTTTCAAACTTCAGAAAGGATGAGTTTAGCAGAGGGGTTTTGCTGATGGATGATTTTCACTACACTCGGACTGACCTGTCTCTCACAAGTTATCAGTGGAGGAACAAGCCTTCTAGTCCACAAAGTACAGCCAGACTTTTATTTGTTAATCCCACACTTTCCCTTTGTTCCTCCTTTTGCATATTTTTATTTCTTGTACCTCCTTTTTCTATGAAATACCATATAGATAAGCCTGTATCATCAATAGCAGTTTCCTGATCTATCTGAAGCAGATATAAGAACCTGTGGAATTCTACAGTGGGCAGAATCCAAAATTAATTCAATCTAATCTAGATTTTTGGGTTCAAAATCCAATATTAGGTTCAAAAGCAAAATCCCAAATGTAAATAGACAGTGGCTCCTGTCTTGGGGGAAAAAAAAAATCAAAGCAAAATCTCAGATCCAGACACCCTCAAAGCTTCAGAATAACAGACTACAACAACAAAATAGACCAGACTGCTCCTGAACTCTGATGCTAGAAATCTGGTTCTGGATTTTAAATCTGTGAAGCTGCATTAGTATGAACCACAGTCATTTTAGGGACTATGATACCAAACTTTCATTGTCTCTTTTGTAGATTAGTAGTCTAGTTATCCTGAAGCTATTAATTTATGTACGTCCTCTAACATGGAAAATATGTTCATTTTATTGACACAACAGACAGAACTGTCAGCAAGGATCAGTGTGTATGTGAACCACGGTCAGGGCAGCCATGCCAGAGAGCATTCCCATAGTGGGTCCACCACAGTCCTATAGACTCCACTCTAATATCAGCACTGGCTGGTTTTGCAAAGCAGTTATCCATGCCCTTCTAGCTTGAGCATCTGTAACCACCACTTGTTATACAGATCACTAGAACTGGACTTTCCAAATGACATCTCTGCCCTTCTTCACACATGGTGATATTTAAATATTTGTTTCCATCAGAAAACAAAGGATACACACATAGTTTTCACAATTAAAAAGATAATTACGTTGTCAGTGATACAGATTTGTGCATGCTTTTCCTCTGATACAGCACATATATTGACAAGATATCTGATGCAGGAAATGATTGATACAGTTTTGAAGAATCAAAAGAATTTTTTCCTATTTCTACCATTTATTCTATATGAGATATTGGAACCTGTTCAATACATGTAATAAGCATAAACTGTAGCACTTACAATGCTATTCACTAGATTAATATAGGGTAATATTTTTTTAAATGGCACTTAGAAATAAATGGTTGGATATCTTTCAAACTCAATGTATTTAGACTGAATCAATCCAAACCTTGAAATCAAATTCAGAGACTAAAATCGATATTCTCCCTGATAATTTTTTGCACACACCCCCTCAGAAAGCACTTTACAAGAAAGTAAAGCTATATCGCTGTGATGTCCAATCCCTTTTTGCAGGGATTTACTTTTTCTTTTTAAACCATTTCTCCAGACTTCTGTAACAGACAATTCTCTCAGCCAGTATTTTTCAGTTTTATTCTCTTTAGGTGATTTGACATCTGTACTGTTCGGTACTGACTAATTTCCAAGTCCTGGGAGACAATTTCTTAGCAGTTGCAATTCATCAAAACCCTAATGAATTCTGATGGAATTCTTGAGGACTGGTTTTCTGTCCTCTCTGTGGAGGGACTGCACAACACACCATACGTATTTAAGCCACATTAAGAGACTAAACGTATTTAATCAATATTGCTCAAAAGAAACTTGAATAGCCACATACTAAACACTGAAGACTCTATCCTCAATGCTGTCACCAAAGCAATGATACTACAAGCACAGCTGAGGCAGACTGACTACATGTGCCAAGAGACAAACAAAAAGGATGGACAGCTGAGTGTGCACCAGTGGTCAGGAAAAAGTCTAAGTGAATGATGATCTACGAACATGGAGGGGCTCACACTGAGGAATAAGATGTAAATGATGGAGGAAGAGAAGGCTTTTTTCAGTGTTCCAGGAAAAGTATTGGTTCAGGTACATCATCACATTAAAAATAACTTGGATATCTTTAGGTATTTTGGAAACAAACTGGAAAAAAAATAGGCACTATACCAGCTGCTTCTTGGTTCAAAAACAAAGATCAGGTTTTATTTAGGTTCTCAACCTACCTAAGCTGCTTCTCAGAGGAGTTGCTGCAGGGACTTGATCTCCATGATTTGGAGAAACTTATTGGGAAAGAGGGAATAAAAAGGTAGCTCATAGAAGCCAGATGGGGAGGCCAAGAATCTGGCAAATATCCCTTTCCCACATTTCTTCTAAAACTCAAAATAAATCTGAATCTCTGACATTTGAAAAGAAGTCTGGCTATTTCTTCCCACATTATGTTTTCTTTTTGCTTGCTTTTGCACAGGGTCTTACGGGAAGCAGAGATTAGTGCCAAAGTAATGCAAGGAAGCAAGCTGTGCTGATAATCTCAGAACGGCCCCCTTTTCTCTTGAGATATCCAGCCCAATTTCACGTACAGAAGCAACTCAGAGAGCAAGACTCACTGGTGTACTCTGGCTATTCTGGTAACGTGAGGTGGCCGTGAACCCTGCTTAACTGGCCAGCACAACTGGATTTGCAGCTGCTTTGTATCACCAGAGCAAAGCAAAGCTGACAGAGCATACCAATGAATCTCGCTCCAGCAGTCTGTAGGAACTCAGCACCGGTAAGTTTGCAAACTTACCGGCATTTTTACAAATCAGGCCTCCAAATCTTTTGAGATTCACTTATGACTGTAAAACAACATGTCTGTGGAAGACATTTGATGCAGGACTGCATCCAGCTTCAGAAGCCATAGAAATTTTGATCTCATGTTAGTTGCACTATACCAAAGCACCTAGCCTTAAAAAAAAAAAAAAAAAGTTATTATTCAAAGAGCTGATGTATTTTGAACTATGTAAGTGTGACAAACATAAGTAGTAACTTCTGGTACTTAACAGACAGATTTTTCTTATGTCTGAGAGGAGTAACAAAATTCAGGGCATTTCACTACCAGTGAATCTCTAATGAGCAGGTAGTAAAAATGCCTGCCTTACTGACTGTCAGGGGATATCAAATTTGCTCGCTTCTGACTCAGTAATTACCCACCAAAAATGTAGATCAAGTGGTCATCACCCAAATTAGTACCTGCCAAAGATTACTTTTGGAAAGGCTGTCAGCTAAGAAACAGGAAATGAGTTGCAAAATATTATTAAAACTTGAAAATAACAGCTTTAAGGTATGAAGCACCACTCAAGCACACAATGGAGCTAGGGCAGGAAACAGAGCCCGTGCGGGGAGCCGAGCACAGAGAGGGGTTGATGGCTGGGGACTTGAACTTGTGAACAACAGGGGTGCAATGCAAGCTGACACGTCCTCATCCCATTTTGCTTCCTCCCATCAGACCTGGCACGTTAATCTTCTCCAAAGCCCTGATGTAGCTCCTGCTGAACCACACTTAATGTGGCATTAAAAGAAAGACATGTCACATAGCTCAGCCCAGGAGAGGGAACAACAGTCCAAAACTAAAGGGCAGGTCCTCCCTTGTCTGACACAAGCCTTCTCTGTCAGCAGTCAAAATCTCTCCATGCCTCAATTTCCCATTCAGAAATGGAACATGTCTCTATTTGACAATAGAATCACAGAATTATTGAGGCTTAAAAAGACCTCTGAGATCAACAAGTCCAGCCTATGACCTATCACCAACCTGTTGGTTAGACCATGGCAACAAGTGCCACATCCAGTCTTTCCTTAAACACCTCCAGGGATGGCAACTCCACCACTTCCCTGGGCAGTCCATTCCAGTGTCTGATCACCCTCTCCATGAGGAAGTGCTAGAGCTATAAGAAAATTTATTTCAATAACTGGAACAAACTATAGCCCACTAAAGTTACAATAAGTGCTGTATATTGACAAAACTGAATCCAGGCCATTAAAATAACACGAGCAGAAAAAAGCAGGGTCTGACCATCATTTTCCAGGTTCCATCAACATTCAAATATTAAACAGAGGTGATGATGATAATAATAATTACTGTATGATGCACATTTCAGTGCCAAATACTTTGCAAGTAGCTGCAGGCAGCACCATGGGTATGACAACTGTCTCTTGTGAAAGGTGGCGACCAACTGGCTTAAAGCAAACTCAAATAACAGTTCTTGGAGCAGGGTTACTTATTTTGCTCCTGGAACCTTAGTGAAAACCATCAGTCTTACTGCAAGGGGCCTCATGGCATATATCCACTTAGCCTGGCTGGACAGCAGTTTTATTTTTAAAACATGGTT
>JANIJG010026284.1:96959-123454 GCA_024611175.1 Megaceryle torquata | reverse complement strand
TGACTGCGCGATAGTAAAAAACACCCCCCTGACTGGTGGGGGGGTGCCGTATCATTTCAACCCCTTTGGTCTGTGGGATGGGCTTTTTTTTTTAAAAAAGAGGTGTGAGGGGGGGGGGGGGGGGGGGGAAGTCTCTTTTCAGTGAGCTACATAAATAAATCTCTTCTCTCTTTTTTGGGGGGCATATGAATAAGGCCAAGTTAAATGTGCCAGTACAGTCCCTATTTCCAGGGACTAATTAAGTCTACTTCTCTGCACCAGAGCTGACCTATTTGTAGCCTTATCAGACCTGTGAATGCTGTATTAGGATATCAGTGCTGGGTAGCACTGGACATCTGAGTTCAGAATCACACATTTGTTCCCACACCCTGCAGGGGGGCTATCAGAAGAAGTAGCAACATTTTGAAAATAAATCTGTATGTTAAACAAGGACAGCCAGAGAGAGAAACAAAAGGATAGAAATAAATTGTTGATTAGTAGCTTGCTAAAAGGCTCACCATGAAGTGGTTCATCAGTCAGTATTAGGACTGGTGTTTAATATATTCATTAGTGGTCTAGAAAAGAGAAGGGAAGGTGGCAAAATCTGCACATGGCACAAAAATATTTAGGTTACTCACGATTACAAAAGATCAGAAAAACTAGACAGATGCACAGCATCTGAAGACAGATGAAATTCACTGTTCATAAATGCAAGGTAATGCATATTTGAATGACTAATTTTCAAAACTCATGCACAAGGCTAGGTTGTAAATTAACTAACCACTTGGGAAAAAGAGAGGGAAGAGAAAACATGTGCCACTTTGGACAACTTGACAAAAAAGTGAAAGAATTGGAAGCAGCAGTCAAAAAAAGTAAATGTGTTGTTGCATTGTATAAAGAACAGGATGGAAATTAATGCTAAAATATTATGTCACTGAATAACTGGACAGTGTATCCTATCTGAAATGCTGTACCAAGCTATATTCAACTCATATAAAAAAAACCCAAAAAAACCCATAAAGTTGAAATAGAAAGGGGCAACAAAAATGATCAGTGGCAGACGAAAAGACAGTGAAGACTTGGTTTATTGAAGAGAAAAAAAAAGGGGACATGAGAGAGTTAATGAAAGTTACAGAGTAGATCAATTGCCTGTTCTTAGTTTCCTCTCCTAATTCAACAACACTGAAAAACAACATATGTGAAAACCAATAAGGAAAATATTATTTTACACAGTTCATAATTAACCTATGGAACTGATTGCCACAAGATATCCTTCTGGCTAAGGACTTAATATGATATAAAATAGTTTAATTTAGATGCTTATGTGAATAATGAGGACATCCTAGCTAGGATTAAGATAAATATCTTAGAAAGGCTGAAAACCCTAATGCTTTGTGACAGAAATGAACCATAGACTGATTGAGGTTGAAGAGAAACATCATCTTAGGGCAATAAAGAATGTCTTTTTCTTCCCTTGAGCCATTTGGTACTGAGTATTCCCCAAAGCTGATTTTGGGGCTGGACAGACTGGCAGTCCAGTCTGAGCAGGCACATCTAATGCAACATCCCTTTGTAGTGACCTGAAGTTGGCATCTTCACTGCCTTCACTAAGGCCAGGATTTCAGACTTTGATTTTGAAAACCGTGCTGTTTACTGTGGTGGCAAGGGGAGGAGAATCTGGGATTTGAGACTGAGAAATGAATGGCTTGGAGCAAGTGAATACCAGCTGTGTACTTCAGAGTGGGGAAAACAGTGTTTTCTACTTTATGTCACTGAACCTGTCCAGGTTTTCTCATTTGGTTACCATGCTCATTTTGTTTGGTAGATGATAACATCACGTTATCTGTTTCTAGAGCTTTATTTCTACTTTTGTGTTAAAGTGTCGGAATCTTGCCAGTTTTCAACACGCCTATCCTAAACTCTGTGAGCGAAAAAGGGGAAAAAAGTTTGAAAATTATAAAAGACAAAAAGCTGTTGCTGCCTAAATCTGCCTGAATGGGAACCCTGAACTTGGGTACCTTTGCAAAACCTGTTCTGGAGCTTCATAGATGTTTCCTGTAAAAATACCTTTGTTTAAAATAGGGCCTACCCAAGTACGAACAGGTCTTTTTCCCCTTTACAGCTGCCAGTTAAGGAAATGTCTGTAGTACAGAACTAAATCTGATTCAATGATTAATATGTAAACAGAATTTGACTGGCTCTTCTTTTGTGCTTATCGCCAAGATACAATCTGGCACAACAGTTTTATTTGATAGACAGCCCTGGCCTATGCTTGTCAACTAGCCAATATAAAATAACATTATTACTGTATAATCTTGAATTAGGCTGTAAAATATTTCAATTGTGTGACACACATGATGAGAAGATTTTAGAGTTCTCACATATTTATGTAATTAGCACTGCATATTTGTTAAATTAAGGTATCACTATCACCTTTATTACCATATCCCTCCTCCTCCACTGCAGTGTCTGTTTCTTGTGTAGCCTCACATGTGTTAACTTTTCAAAGGCAACAGAAAAAGGAGCCTGCATCTCTGTGAGGATTCTCCCACTTCTGTGCAATTCTAATAAAAGGTATCAGAATACCCACCCTTTCTCACAGTCCTTCAAAAAAATAGCTGCTGAGGTGCAACTCAAGTAAGGAAAAGAAAGCACAAGAGGGAAATGGCCTCAAAGACCTGACTTCAGGTGTATTTAATCCTTCCACTACTGGTTTAAAAGTATTAAGTAGCCATAGGCTATCCCTGGGTAGAAAGATGGTTCAGTGACATTCCTTTTGTAAATATGTAGCTGCTCAGCCTCCTCCTAAACTCCACATTGAAGTCTGCTGCTTTTTCAGATTAATTCAGTTTGAATACTGCTGACTGTCTGTCACTACAGTCATATGTCACTGGTAGCAGCTCAGAAAGTCTAGCCCCTTCTCTAATGTCATTGCACACAATCCATTTTTAAATGCCATATAATAGTTTAGGAATACTAGTAAAACAGTGGGGGGAAAAGCATTTTCAATTTAAAGGGTGTGTAATACAGTTTATAAGACTGTATTAGATGAGCCAAGCATGTTTCCTTGAGAGAGGAACATATGGTACAGGTGAGACTTGCAAAAATATTGTTCTATTACCAGGATTGTTAATGAGTATGGCAGTTTTAAACCAAGTGGCACATGATTACCAATAACGCTATTTAATTCCATGATCTTTCTTAAAAACGAGGTACTGCCTTGGACAAAAGCATCTAAATCCATCCCAGAATAACTCCAGCCACAAAACCAGGCTCCAGTGGCACCATAGGGGACCAGGCTTGGATCCTGTTCACCCTGCAAATGTACGTCACAGGTTAGCTCAGTGTACACAGACATCAGCCGCGGGCCAGGCACAGCTGCAAAGGTCACAAAGGTTTGGCTGCAGGGCTCTGACTGGGACTCATTTCTGCAAAGACACACTTAGCTCCAAATTTACACTTTCTAAGTATTTAAAACTTGCACGTAAAATGAAAACTGGACATTTTATGACTGTAGCTGTGCTCACTATCTTGTCTACAGCTTCCTTCACATCAAGGAGATAGCAAAATAAATGGCAGAATTAGGCCCTGCAAGATAGGCACACTGCCCTCACAAAAACATCCGATTTGTTTCAAAACAAACACGCAGCACTAGCATTAACCCAACACAAAGAACTTCAAAAATCTGGATGAATCTTTCCCAAAACTTCAGCTTTTGGCTTTCTGATTTAATTCCAAGTGCGATAATAAACACACTTCTCTGTTTACAGCTCCAAAAATAGTGCCTTGTGTTTTCTGAAACAATGCAGCTCTGGGCTGTCGCTGTGATCATTTATTTTATATCACCCTTAAGTTGCCATTTATTTACATTTCTGGAAACAGCTACCAATGAAACAAATGGCCTATTTTGTTAAGTCATGGTCAAGGATGTTTCCTTCAACTTATCACATCTAGAAATGCCACAGACAGAAATGCTTTCAGGCTATTTGCTAAGAAAACTAACATAAGCTCCTTATCAGAAAATATTACATTTCCCTGAAAGGTGAACTGTTCTGTCAGTTTTTCAGGCCACGTGAAATTCCTTCTTTGCTATGATAGGTCACTGAACAGAAGTTGATGGCACACAGTGGTCGCCCAGAATGCAAGCCAAAGCCTTCAGCTACACATGACTGCAAGTAGTAGTACAGATGCAGCAAGATTTTCCCTCTAACACATCTAGCCCAGGGGTTATATTCCGGGTTGAGGGCTTTTGTTGTTTGCTTGGGTTGGTTTGGGACTTTCCCCCTCCCTTTCACTTTTCTTCATAGGATGCATCCACAAGCAATTGTAGATGTGGCAATGAGCTGTGCGTGCCAGCCTCTTTGTTTCACAACCCAGAATAAGCAGCCAGGAGAACTGGCCCCTTCTAGACCTCACATGCCCTTATCTATTCAAACTCACTATAAGAAAGCCAGAAAGGGAGCTATGTATCATTATTTCTGGTTTTTAGAGTGTTGTCTGGTGTGTCTTCCTACAAAACCCAAAATACTATGAGCTACAGACTGACAATAAGAAGTTTAATGGAAGACACAAGAGTTTGGATAATGTAGCATCTAATTTCCAGGTAGAGTTCCAGGAGTAATAAAGGTTGCTCATGTTTATAACAGCCAAGCAACATCCCCCTGGGATCAACACTGTACATGCCTTGTGCTATACACATTTGCATTAAGCTTATGAACCTTCAGGAAAACCTCTCTGTACTAAAGGTGAAAGTTCCAGTTGGTAAAATACTCTGATTTCATGGTGGTTTATAAATGGCAGCAGAGTAAGCTGCCCTGCTAAATCCTGTTGCACTGGCACATGTGGCCATGTGACAACCCAGAACACGCAGGCACAATTGATTTAAGCAGGTTTCCCTTGTGTGCCTGCAGAGATCTGCTAGATGCAAAGTTATAGATACAGATGGCTTGTGGACATTTATAGACAAAGAGGAAACCAAAGGAATAACCGATAAGACCCACTTTTTTTGTTTGTTCATTTTTTTTTTCCACGAAAAAAATAGTAGTTTTAATCTTTTCAATTTGTTTTTTGGGTTTGTTTTGTTTGTTTGGTTTTTGTTGGTTTTTTTTTTTTTTTCCCTGTATGTCTATTCAAGTTCAAAACTCTTTATTTCTATGAGAGTATTTTGATTGTGTGATGATGTGGGACAGTAACAGATAAAGTTTGAAATAAAAGCTTTACTAGTTGCCATCTTTCAGTTCGTTCATGATTCTTACGACCCTGACCTTTCCACCAGTCGTTACCCACACAGTGTTTGGGATTTAGTGCTGCAGAGAAGCAGCCACACTAAGCGTCTCTACGTTCCATTCTCTCTGCAATATCACCATCTGATCTTATGTATTTATTACTGTTTCTAAAGACATAAATGGCCTTATGCTCCGTCCTCACCCCAAAAGGAGTGCCCATTAAAACACCCATCACTTTCCTGCCAGCTTCCTCTGCAGCAGACTGAGAAAAGGCAGCCCTGTGATGGGTATTGGTCATGGCTCTGCTGGCAGATACCAAGCTGATGAACTTCCAAAATCACAGACAACTCACATTTAAATAGGACCCTCATTTTCACTGCTGGGTTCAGGAGTATCAGTGCAGTTTTTGCTAGGTCACAGACAACAGAATAGAGACGACTTTACAGTTTTATAAAAACTTTCCTCTTTTTAATTACCCACTCTCATTTCAGGAGAGCAACAAACACCCTCTGTTACTAGTATAAATGTCCACTGAAAGATGGGAATTAAAGAGGCTAGTGTTTATAGCAGCACTACTATTTGATGCCAAAAATAAGTCTGATGTTTCTATTCAGGAATAGGAAATAACACTCTGAACAGGCAAGTCACTCCCTGATGGACTGGCTTTGAATTTTCTCCAAAGGCTATTTCCTTTTCCTAAATGTGGGAAATACTTCCTGTCTGTGAATAAGCACAACCCATACACTGAGAAGAAAATTAATAAAACAAACAAAAAAACCCAAACAAACCAAAAAAAAGGACCTTTGTTCTGGAAAGTAATGGCACCAGCTATGCTCAGGAAGCATAAAGAAACCCAGCGGATGAGAGAATAGACAAATCCTAAATAGATTTCATGTAAGATGATTAAAAGTGCTTCCTTTCTGTATATTTGGCAACACGTGAAATCATGAATCAGAGATATATCCCTTTCCTTTCGGTACTGTTGCTTGTAGTTCATGAATAAGTAAATGATGAAGGACACTTCAGATTTGGCATTATCAGGCATATTACCTGTCTCTTGTTGTTTCAATCATACCTACAGCTCTGACCAGGGTAGAGGTTCTCTATGTCGTCAGGCTTTGCTCAGTTCCACTGGGGAGCAGGAGACGTTTCAGAGTCCCTGAAACTCAACTCTGTACCCGATCCCTATGGATTTATAAACTACCACCTTTAATCAAGATGTTGCTCACTCGATTCCAAGCCAGATCCATCTATACTCACTACTCACGGGGCTTGATTGTGCTTGTTGTCTATATATTCAATACAGCACTGCGATCAGAGAGAACTCTACGAAACCTGGAAATTTCCAAAACAGCTCACAAAAGCTACCATACGTGGATGTATATCATGAAAGAAAAAATACCTTTTTTACAACATCTATAAAACCCTGATTATAATAAATGTCTGCTTAATTAATACATCAGGACATGAAGCCATTTATTCTCCTCTCATTTACTATCATTCTCCCTGTTCAGATTTAATAATGCAAAAAGGTTGCTGAGATGCCAAACAGTAAAAATAATAAAAATACATTCATCCTTGATATGAAAAGCAGAAATGCCTAGCAGTACTGCTGGCACAGAGAATACAGTCAAATTTCTTAACTGAAAGCCAAAAAGCATTTCACCCAAAAATCTTCAAAACATTCAATGAAATGATAAATAAATCATCCTAAAAAATGCATGGAGAACAGTGAAACAGGTGCCCAGAATAACCATTACTACAATATGCACACTAAAAGGGAGGGAGAAAGGGGCAGAGAGAGAAAGAGAGAGAGAAGAAAAAGCTTTCAAGACGGTTAAATTCATGAGGGCTACAGAGCCTCAAATTGAAATTATCTCACTCTGCACTGATAAATAAAGTAGCTCTGGTACCTAAATCATGACACTAACTATACGTTTCGATTTTTTTAAGTAGTGATTAGGTGGATACTCAGGGGAACCTACTAGCCTTCACAGAGATAACAGACTCAACTTAATATCAACTTAAAAAGAGACTTGAATTCTAACCAATCTCATGTAATGAATTGAAATTCTATAGCTTTCAGAGGAAAAAAAAAAAAAAAAGATAAAAAAGCGATGTGGCTCCATTCTCTAACTTGCTGTCAGGAAATATAATTTGTGCTCTCGGTGATTCACCTAGCTCATATGCAGCATGCAAATTTATTTCCCTAATAATCAGACCTGGAGATTGCCCAAGAGGATTAATAGCATCATTCCTTATGACCGCCAGGATATTATGCACCTCTGACATGGAAAAATTGTGTTAGTTCTACAGAGAAAACGCAAGGATATTTGTCCTGCTAGACAATATAATAGGCTGGTGCATCATCAGATTACAATGTCATTTCAAAAACCTTGAATACAAATAATGTACAGTGGGGGAAATGTTGGTACAACCTCCCTTAATTCAGTAGCCTTGAATTCACATGTATTTTTTGCCTGTGTTTTTTTTTTTTTTCTTTTTTTTTACCTCTCCCCATTATAGTCTGTAGAACACTGCAAGAAAAAGGCAAAGATATTTTATATTAAAACCCATATCTCTTTGTTTGTTCTTATGTTATTCTTTGAGAATAGCCTATATGGAAACTGCAGGGAAAAATAACAAAATCCACGGCTTCCAGTTTTTCAAAGAGATGAATACACCCACAGCTACAGTGTACTGTATTCCATATGTGAATACAGAGCAATTTATTTGCACAATTGCTTAATTTTGATTCACAAGTCAAAGCAATGTATTCTGCAGGCTCTGATATTCACATAGGAAGAATTTTAATTTTTAAAATCTTTTTAAACGAGTTGGTCAGGAATATTCTAAAAGAAAAAACCCCACAAAAATAAATGTTTCTTGCTGTACTTTAGACCAAAGAACAATGCCTTAGAGACAAGACAAAATTTCATTATTATGCGCATGGGAGCAATAAGATTAGCTCCTATTGCTGCCCCTAAGGTGGAGCAGCAGGAGGAACCAATGGGACGATGCTAATGTGTATGTTAATAGTATTCTCCTAGAAGAAGTTGGGATAATTAAACATGTACCATCTCTTTAAGATAGAACTGCACACATTTTCTTCGGATGGGTGTTTACAAGATTTCCAATTTCAGGTCACAGCCATTTCTGAGATTGCTTAAGAAAGAGATGGGAATAACTTATCTTATTCATGTATTCAAAGAACCTTATAAAATGTGCAAAACATAACAGTTTTAAGGGGCAAAACATGCATCTTGCCTTGACAGACCTGCTTTATTATATGTAGTGTTGTACACTGACCTAATATATTGAACATTTTTAGCTAATATACCTTGTAGGAACCAGCCTTTAATGTGATGGATTTTATAGTATCTCATTAGGGTGTGTTTATATAACCTGATACTAAACACATTTTCAGATTCATGTTCCTTATTAAAATTGTGAGCTGTATTGATTTTTAGTTGAACAGCAACAGAGTCATTTTAATATTAAGAAAGGCTGTTCTGAAGTTATTTTCACAGATCACAACTACAGTGACACAAACAGTACACATATCTCTCATCATTCTTTACAGCCTCAATTATGAAAATCAGGATGTGTCACCCCACCTGCTTTTCTATTGGTTGAGCAATTTTCTGCCTCCACTTAGAACGACAAAAAAACATTTTTATTCATGGGGTTGGGGTGTGTTTTTTTTTTTAAACATACATTCGTGACAAGCCCCCAAACAGTATTTATATTTTTCCTTATAAACCCTGTGTTTTTAAAAACAAAATACCTTAATGCATCTGCTTTTCATGTTTCCATAACAAACTGAGTAGCTATAGCAATGTTTACTGTAATATAGCAAACACAAAAACTTAGCATTCCAAGCAGTGTAAAAAAACATAGTGACTTTCACGTCCTAATGTCTCCATTTTGTAAACCAGTCTTCAAAATCTAATGTCAGCAGTAAATAGTGTGGTTCCAATATTTCTCTGAGGATTCATGGGGAAATAATGATCTTTGAGGCACTGTAAATAGTTTAAATTATTGGAAGGTCCTTGTAATGATTGAAATATGATAATTAAAAAAAGAAAAAAAGAAGAAAAAAAAATAAACTCAATTTCTTTATTGTGGAGTTAGGGTATTTGGAGGTAGCCCAAATTTTAAACACAAATATTTAGAGAGGGAAATGATCAGTTTTGAGACAAGCAAATCATACACTTATTCCTGACTCTTATTGATTTAATGAACAGCTTGTTAATATAATGCCATTTGAGAAACAAAGAACAGACATAGAAGAGTAGGTGTTCATTACATCCCTGCATTTTTAAAATCAGCCTAAGTCTTCAGCAGGGAAAAGCCTTGAAATTAAATTGCAGGATATAGAAACTACTAGATTTAATACAGCCACTTGTACACTTCCAATTTAGCTACACCTGTTACACCTCCTACAACACCATAGAAGCAGTTCAGGATTCTCAAGTAATTGCTGTATTTGTCCTAAAAAATTTTAGGTCTGAACTGGTTCTCAGAAAGCAGATTTCCCTTTATTTTGCCCCTGGCATGCTATTCATTATTAAACATTAAAGTTGTGTCAATTACTTACTTCCATAGTTGATTATTATCCTGGTTATTCTACCAGCTAATCAACTCTTTTCTAAAACATGTCTAGCAGTGACTTTGAATTGATGTACAGAATATAATTATTTGTGCAAATTTCTTTTGTTTCTTGTTAACGATAGAAATTGGTTAATTACTTTAATCCCCACAACCCCTCAAAAAGAAAGTATCTTGATTTACCAATTTATTTTTAATCAATATTAGGCTGAGCTTTGAAAGTTGACTATTCAGCCAACGTAAGACTGCACTGAGAGGAAAAAAAAAAAATTATACATGTCCTTTAAAGCAGGCTGAAAATACCTTCATCTAAAAGACTTTGTTAGCTTTATCAGATCCAAGGCTCTTCTGTTTGAGGTGTAATTATTTTACCATTATTACATGTGAGCCTTTTAACAGAACAGTCGTTCCCTCTATTTAAGCATTATGTTTTATAATTTATTACATCTCTTTGGTCATCAACTCACTACACAAACAGTTGGTCACCAGTGACCAATTACATTAAGGTTAAGCAACATAACTTTAAATTAGAAATAAGATAATGTATCTTCATCAAGGGCCTGCTGTGTTTTCAGTGCTGTTTATGAGATGATACTAAATGTGGATATGGAGCACGCTCACTGGGACCAATTCCTTTCGGCCTGAAAATGGAAAAGTCTTGAGCCTGCTCAGGTCCAGAGCTAATTAATGGGATAACATCTGCTTTACACATTCTGCTGTAGAAATTTCTATCAACTTCACTGTGAAGATGCATGGGAAACTATCAGAGAAATAAGTACCTATGCTGAACTATATTAATCTGTAGTGAGTCTGAAAATGGGAATTTCAATTCTCCTATTATCCTAGGGATGGGCAGAGCAGGGAGGAAGAAGGTGCAGGGCTTGTTTCTTGGATTATACAATTTCTGTATTTGCAGCCCAGGATATGTATTTAGTTCTGCCTGCATGCACCTGCTTGCATATACACATGCTATTCAACTGCATGTGGGCTTGTTTAGTGTGCATGCTGTTGGGGCTTTGTAAGAAAGAACGCAGCAGCAGATGAAGATGACAACACTCCTTATGAAACAATTAGTTTTATACAGAAAGATGGTGAAATGGTTTTATTGCATTACTTAAAAAGACCACGTGAATTGCTAAATAAAAAATACAGTACTGTGAAACGGGCTTCAAAAGTGATAAACCCAGTTACTTCATTTTATCAGCCTGTGTACAGTGCACAGTGGTATGAAGGGCCAGGCACCTATTCTGATTCGAGATTTAAATAAATACATCACGAAGGGAAAAAAGACACACAACCCCCCCCCCCCCCCAAAAAAAAAGAGAGAACCAAAAAACCCAAAACAATAACAAATAATAGTCTTTCTCAGAAAATTCCACAGACTTCCAAATCCAGGCATCTCCTTACCTGAATTGTTTCATTTTGTCTGAAAATTACCGGGCAATTTTAATTACAGTTTGATGCTTAAAGCTACGTTTTGCTCTGGAGTTTTTCTTAGTAAGTCCTGAAGGGCACAGAATCAGACTGCTGAGGAGAGACATTCCATTTTTTATGCATGTATGATTTTGTCTGTGTCTGTGCCTACACATATGTAAAGTATATGAAATTATGCATTTTTTTAGAATGTCTGTATTGTAAAAATATATATGTATAGGTTCATGTAAATTATATATATACCTAAAACCATATACAAACATGCACATCTCTGTGTGTGTACACAGAGAGTGAAAGAGAGAGACAAAAAGGCAAACCAGAAACAATTATGCACCAGTGAATGTCTAAGTTTGGAGGGGCAAAACCAGAAGAAATTATACCATTTTCTTTATATTGTTATTATTGCCTAAGCTATGATTTACAGGTTTAATTCTTTCAAGCTAATGCATACGAATGAATTGCATACAAAGAAAAAAAAAAAAAAAAGGAGGTGCTTATAATAATGAAATTACATTAATAGTCATTCACCTTTACCTAAGAGGGTATGAGTTCATATGTCAACTCTATGGAATAGTTTCCATAATTTGTTTGTCATTGTGTATATTCTATTTGTTTGTTTGCTACAAGGTATTGAAATATTCAGTTTATTGGGAATTAAACGCTTATTTGACTAACAATGCTTATCTGTAAATTAATGGTATAAACCATGGAGTTTTCTAAAAGGCTGTCACTCAGTTTTATTTATGCAGATACTACTGAGACAAGATTCAAGATCTTTCAAAGAACTATAACATCTCAGGCTTAGGGGAGGAAAAAATATTATTTACTTAACAATTTTAACAATCTTATAGAATTGTGTAAATTAGTAAAATTAAATAGTGTTTGCTTTTTTCACTTGCCAATAACAATTGTACAAATGAAGCAGGAAGGTACGTTGCCCATGCAGTAGGCAGAATGCCTCTGTTTTTAACTTTTTGTGCGTCTGTGAGGAGGGAGTTTGGAGAGTGAAGGAATGGGATTTCAAGACCTACATAATGCAAAATTCTTATGTGGCCCATTACATTTGAGACCAGAAAACACATTTGCTTTTTAATTTGCTTAAGCACACAAGATGGTCAACTTCACCACTGTTGCAATATTCTGATTTGCAGGTAGGATTAATAGAAAGCACACAGCCCCTGTTCTTTTCCTTTCTCCTGAAAATGTGCCGTGAGGCAATACGGTTGTAACAGGGGTGAATCCTCAGTTCTGTTAGTCTCTCTCCCCTGTCAATGTTATTTGAACCCTTATTTTCCTTAAGGGGCTCATTCAGTTGTCCTAATATGTATACAGTGATAATATAGTCATACGCATAATAAAAAAGAGCTTCAAAATTATAGTCAGCTTAGTAATAATGCGGTGCTGTGCTGGAATGATTGGCAACTGTTGATCCAATTATATAACTGGTTGCTTCTTAAAATTCAGGGATATGAGATTGATATATAATGTGCTGTAAAGTGTAAAAGAACTGGATGGGAAATGAGGCGGGTTGAATTTTTTAGTGCTTTGATCAAATTAGAACCAGGTTGATGAAAGGAAATGCCTTGGGTTCTCTGCTTGAAGTTTTGTGTTATACAAAAGGCTCTTGAAATGATCAATTTTGCACATGTCACTCAGTAAGTTTAGAGTGAACTACTCTCTGCCTGTGCCGGAGAGAGTCTCTGCAACAGATCACTCACAATGCCACTCTGCAGCAGACAGAAAACCTGGCATATGCTCAGAACTGAAAGTGATGAGCCTATGGAGGAACAACCACAAATCATAGGAATACCCCAAACTTGCAGGTTTGTTTTTCAGGTTTCTGCATAGCCTGTACTTCAACTCAAGAAAAACAGATTGGGAACAACAGAAAAGGGTCATCTGGTGAATCCCCCAGAAATAAATGTAAGGTTATCTGTGCTGCTGTTCTTTTAAGCATTTATCTAGCTAACTCACTAACTAGCTTTCATCCATTGTAACCCTTTGCCTGTCCCCTGCTTTTAAAACAGCTACTATTATTTATGAAGTGCTGTAGATGTGCAGTGAGAAGCACAGGGACTTTTTGCTCTTATTTTTCCTTGAGGACAACTTAAAAGGAGAGAAAAAAGCACATATGAAAAGGCACCTTGCAGGTAAGGCTGTGGTTCTTCTGTCGCTTGGTCTGTCTCTGAAGAATGACTCCATAGTGGTGAGGCCTGTATGAAACACAACCTCTCTGGTACTTTTCTGGGATCAATCTCTCTGTACTATATGCTACTCAATGTAGTGATTTAAATCCCACAGTTTCAGTCTTGATTAACATTTCAGCATTCCTCAGATATATCCTGGAAGTCTGTCTCCTCCTCGTAATTCTTATCCCCAAATCAGGAAATCATGTAGGATTTGAAGTGAGGCACCTAACTGAGCCCAGCGTACCCCTGTACCTCTGCCAAAAATATAGTATGGTGATTTGCTAATAATGCACTCAGGGTGGGGGAAAGAAGAGTGGAGTAGAGAAATAAATTCCCAAGCCAGGGTAGAATAAAATTACTTGCAACACTCACTGCAACACAGAACAGGGAGAAACTACTGCAGGAGCCATCGACATTAAAAGCTGATGAAATTCTGTTACCCTCATGATCATACCTGTAGGGAAACTCTTTTGTTTTGGCATAATTCCCTCTGCAAGGAACGCCTCCAGAAAACTGAGTTTCCAGAAATAGTATTATAGGACGAGGAGAACTGACGAATCAGTGCAGTAACCTTCACCTAGGCCTTCCAATTCAGTATTGTGTGAATAACATCAAATTGCGGTGGGTATTTGTGTTGGATGCAGAGTAGTTGAATAGCTACCCATTTCTACACCAAAGCAGCCCTTTTGAAGTTGATTGGTGTTCCCCAGTAACAGAAACACTGAACAGCATTGAAAATGACAGGACATCACAGTGCAATTTCACTAAAAAAGATGCATAGGGTATTATATGAATAATATTTTTCTGAGTTCCAAGATTGGAGTTAGAGAAATGCCTTGACAATTTGTATGTGAGATATTCCTCCACTCTAGTGGCAGACATTCACAAGAGCACACACTAATAAGGTATAATTTGACAATACGGTAGAGGTAGAGCTCTGTTATCTATGAAAGATACAGTTCCTTGTGCCAACTTGGTTGCACAGTGGTAGCATTTTGCTCTACGGCCAAAAAAACAAGGATCAGGCAACAGAGTTGAATGTGAACACACCGGGCCAGCAGAGATCAGAGTACATGAAGGGAATGGCACTGCGCTGGGAAGAAGACATCACCTCCAGCACTGCCCACTGGCTGACGGACGGTCACTCTTATCAACTATTCAGAAACAGGCATCAGCAAAAGTGTGAAATAGGGCTGGCTGTTAGGGCGGAAAAGCAAGTGCAACCTTCCCTGTGCAGCCGTACAAGCTTGGTGGTCTATCTCCAGTAGAAGCTTGGGAAATGCTCCTTCAAGGGTCCCCTCCCAGGCCCCCACACCGATAAGCTGCAGCACAGCCCAGCTGGGCTGTGTTTATTCACAATGCCGCAGAAATGCGTGGCTGCGGAGAGAGCAGCAGCAGTGGCACTCGAGACGCACACCAAGGAACAGCACTAACCTGGGTTTTGATTCTCACTGTGCTCCCTGAAAGCACAATATATCATGACAACTTGTTATGTTATGAAAACATAACAAACAGGATAGAATGAACATACTTTAAATAACAGCTTATTTAAAGTATTTTCCATAACATTTGCCTTCTCTCTCTCTCTCTTTTTTTTTTTTTTGTTAGATCGCGCTTAATATGATTCCACGACATCAGTGTTGTGGATGAAATTGAAAGCTGTATTCTTCTAAACGTGTTCGTAACATTCCATTTTTTACAGAGCTGCCAGGGGCTATTCCGCATTCCCACAACTGCTACAAATGTAACATATTGTTTTACAATAAAAATTAGCTATAAAAGTGTGAAAAATGCCAGAGATCCAAATGTGAGAAACAAGAGAAGGGGGTACAGCTTTCACAGCCTTTTAGTGGACATTTTATTTATTTTTCAAATGGAGTAGACATATTTATAGCTACTGTATTTCAATTATCTCTAATTTCACACATTTTATGCAAATTCTAGGCACTTTAATTGCAAATGAGAAGGGAACTTATTTTTAAAAGTGGAGCAACACAACATTTCAGATCTCCATTTTAATTCCAAATATATCTATATCACTGTTAAAAACTTTTAAAACCTCATCTACGCTGTGACTTAAAACTAGGTGCAATTTAAAACAAAAACAGAAGACCTCCATACTAATTAGTTATATTGCCAAAACCTTTTTCACACATTCTTAAATCTTTTCTTTTAAATCAAAATTTGTAGGTAGGAAAGTTTAGGAAGTTGAAATGACATTATTAATCGGTGACACATTATTTCAACAAGAGTCAGTAATTTAATAGTATTGTCCATAACTGATGAAAATTAATACATTACCCAACCTATTTTCTCTTTCTGTCTCCAGGACTTCAATAACCTAGGGCACGGGTTATTAGCTCAATCCATGCTTAGCCGTCACTCAGTGGGAAATTCTTTCAAGAGGATAAACCACAACTCAGCCCTTGCATGGATAAAAACTCCCACTATACATTAAAAGCATTAGTGATAAATGCCACTCTTTTCCAAGTAGTATTCCCAGTAGCTTTCTCTTACTGAACATTAATAAGCATATGGCCTTCAATGCAGAATAAAATGTTTGTGCCAATTTCAAAACTAGTTGAACCCGTGCTGGTTTTAAGCAGGGACAATTTTCTAATGGGTCCTAAGGCTCCAAATCAAACTAAGGCTCTGGGGAATCTATCTGCATGTGAGACACTTGATACCTGCATAGACCCATTCACCCTATAATCTGATTGCTTTGGCCCAAATCAACCAGTAAGACTCATGTTTTGGTAAATACTGCCTTATATTTTGCCATCCAAAATCCATTGTCTAGAAATACTACTCCTAAACAATAAACTGCAGACTGAAAATGAGCTCTTCTTAAGCAGAAGTACATGCTTTGATACTCTACTTTGCCCTCAAGCAGCTGCTTTATTCCTGTCTTTTATAACACACAAACTCATGTTGATACACACCCACACACACCCACCCACACACCCCCGGTTTAAAAATCACACACATTCCCATGGAGCTCTCAACTCAGAATGCAGTGCTTGACTTCTCACTATCGAATGAAACAGATCTTTAAAAGTTCCAATGATTTACTGAAATGCACAAAATAATTTAATTATAAATTGAAATTTACTGTCTGAAATGTGTGGAGTTTTTCTCTGCTTTCTATTTGATAATTTATTAAAATGCATTCAAAGACACATTCAAAAAATGAGACATAGCACTTTGGTTAAGACATCTGTATTTCAAACCAACATCTCCAGAACTGTGGGCATCTCTGTTAATAGTCTTTTTATTTGATTACATAATCTGCTGCTGTGTTGTATTTATCCACTACCTACTAATCTTTATCCACTACCTTTTAACCAATCAATATTTTAGGGTTACAGATTTGGAAGGTAGTTGATAATTTTGTAGATAAACTCTCTAGGCACTGCTGACATGGAATGGTTGCATATTTCATATTTTCTTAAAGGATTCACAGTGTAAGAATCTGCCCAGAAAAAAAAAAAAAAAAAGTTAAACCTTACATTTTCAAAGCTGTGTGCAGGGATTTGGCCACCTGTCTTCTATTAATGTCAATGAAAATTTAGAGGTAAGAAAAGCTATGTCTTTTCCCTCAGATCATTTCTTCCTTGAAAGGAACCAGAGAACAAGAGAGAGGAAATGAAAAGCAACTTCGTACTGTAGGCTGAGACCAGCAAGGCCTGCTGTTGAGGCAGGAAGTATACAGAAGTAGAATGTTTGTTCAGTAAATGACTGAGCATCTCCACACATACCAAAATAGGTAGGTATGAGAAGTTCAGAAGGAAAAAAAATAGATTTTGCATTTTTGAAACGTCATTAAAATATATCTTTTTTAATTTTGTTCAGCTAAAATTATCTGTTGCTCATGATATTAATTTTGGTACAGACAAAATTAGTTGTCAGACCTCTGTTTATGGCCTAATTACCTTTTGTAAGGAAAAAAGGAAAAAAAAAAAGGCAGGAAAAAGAAAAGCAATAACAATAAAATGCAGCTATCTACCTTCCAGCAAGAGGGGTTCTTAGTGAGGTGTTACCTGTGTGGATTTCACTAGTGCTATGCATGTGTTTCACATACATGAAAACAGATGTGCTTGAGTTGTTTTGCTGATCTGGGCAGTGTCAGCTTCTGTCTGCCCTCAATTCCATGCATGGAGACAGGCAGGACAGGCTAAACCACCTTCTTTACTTCTAGAATACTGGGAATCTTGAAATGATTCAAGACTTTTCCAATAAGGGAGCAGGTAAAAAACAAACAAAACAAAACAAACAACAAAAGAAAACAAAACAAACAAAAAAACCCAAAAACAAAACAAAAAACAAACAAACAAAAAAAACCAAACAAAAAATTCATGTCAATTAAGCTGCACTGGCAATGCCATCTAAACTATGGGTCTACCTGGCAGAGCTTGGGAGAAGCACACAAAGATGAGTGAACCTGCCTTCAGACAGCAGTTGTCCTTTGAAACATTCTGTGCAGCATTGCCATGAGATCTACCCACCTGGACTTTTGAATACATTTGACAAACAAAAAAAAATTATATCTGTGTTCATTTCACAAGATCTAAACATCTCTTTCATGGTAGGAAAAATCCTGCTTCCTGGAACTGATTCTAATCTAATCTGACATGCAGTATTTGTAAACATACTTTAGTGTCCCAACCTATTTACAGTGTTTACATAAAACCCCCTGAAATCTCCACATTCCTTGAAAAGTTAATCCAGTACAAATATTGACTGGCTGTCAATTGAGCGTTATTGACTTGCTCCAGGACTGTGCTTTATTGCCTTAACTGATGAAACTTGTTTTCTTTGCTAAACTTAATTTCTTTTTGGCCCCATTTGCTAGACTGCACCTCTCCTACTCGCTGCTATGGGGCTGCCTCTTCCAGTTAGCTGGAGTGGTAGGACAGCCAAAGTACTTTTCTGTGTGCAAGAGAAGCTTGCAGAAGTCAACAGCCTAGTCTGTATTTTACAAAAAGGACCTGGGTCAGCACCAGTCCTATCTCCTGTGAACATTTGTAACATTCCATACCAGTTCCAAAACTGAAATTGCCCTCTTTGCAACCACATGTGTTTGTACAGACCAGTGTTTCCAGAAAGGCTGGAGGAGTCTCTGAACCCTCAGCAGGGTCTGTGAAAGGTAACTATGAAAAAGAAACTGATTATGAAGAGCTTAGATTCGCACTGTGGCAGCCTACACCTTCACTGGGAGGTGGTGGCGTTTTAAAGAATTCTAAACCTTGGATGTCTCTGTGCCTTTTTTGTCAGGAGTAGTACAAATCAGGTTGTCCATAAAACAAAGTTATAAGACACACACACTCATCATATTTTAAACAGCCAAGAAAACATTATTTATCATTTCATTTTTAGAAATCTGTAATTTCTAGATACAGTGATACAGAAACAAAAAATAGCAACTTTCACAACATTCCCTGATTCTGCAACAAATTCCATCAACCGTTTTAAGTTCTGACCCCCAGATCAACAGAAACTGACAATAAATCTTTGGAAGGATTTGATATTGTTTAGCTACAAAACCCAAAATCTATTATGAAAGATTTATCAAAACTTATAAAAAATGAACCCAAAATTCTTCAGTCAGTGCAAGGAAGGACAAAAGGGTGGAATGGCAGACAGGGAAAGAAGTGCAGATCTTGAATGACCATAGCAAGTTATGTAGCAGGTATTTTTCTCTGATCTCAAAACATTTAGAAAGGAATTTCCTGAAAATTCCAGTTAAGAAAGACATAGAGGGTTTATTTGTTGTTGTTATGGGGTTTCTTTGTAAAGGCATGTATCAGAGTGGACACTTACACTTTGCATGAGCGCTATCTACTTCTCCACATGAGGATGATTTCTGCACCATTTACTACTCCAGGGCAGTATCTGGTGCTGAGGCAAGATGGTGCCACCATCTGTCCCTTCTTCTCTTTTCATCAACAGTCTGGTGAGAGAGGGCAAAGAGAAAAAAAAAAAGGGGGATATATCATATTGTTCCATCTTCATTTAATATTCTTTGTAACTTTTCATGCCTAGCTCAGGTGATGAGACAGTCCAATTCTTTTAATCAAACGTACTCAGATTACTTTTTGGGGAACTGAACAAAGTCATGACAGCTTTGCTTTCAGATTCCCAACCACTCAGCAAGTTTACTCTTGTCTAATTTGTGTATTTTTTATTGTATCCCTTACAAGTCACTTTTTCTACAAGACTTCCTTTTCTTTTAAATGAAAGTCTGCTTCTAAGCATTTGACAAATGGAATAATCTACCCATAGCACCAGCTATGTCAAGAATGCACCTGCCTTCTGTTAAGATACTTTGGCTAACTTGAATAAGGTTAAATGTTAATATTCTCATGAGTTTACTGGTTAGTAAGTTTTCAGGGTTGGGCTGGTGGTTGTTTGGGGTTTTTTTGAAGAAAAACAGGTCTTATCACAAATTGTACTTTTTAGAGGGAATATAAAAAGTGGCTACTTTGTGATAAAATCTTTTTCCCTTTTTTTTTTTTTTTTTTTTAACAAAACACGTGTTGGTCCATTTTCACCTCCTGCTCCTTGTTCACCCAGCTTACTGCAGGCAAGAAAGGAGGAGCCCCTTTTGCTCTGACTCACAGCAGTTGTGTGCTCACATGAGTGCAAGCATCAACCCAGAACATTCCACAGTCTTCACTGGGGCTGCATGGTGCCCTCAAGAAAGAAGCTGCATCCCAGAGGTGTGCACACATGTGTACACACATATGTGAGAGGTGCAGGCAGAGGCAGCACAAAGACCACAGGAGGGGGGATGCGCTGCACAACAAGCCTGGCTAACACTGAGTTTTTAAGGTGAGACATGATCATTTAAGATAAAGATAGCATATCAGTTTACATCTCACACACAGTGTGTGCTTGGTTATACCAGAAAAGTGAGAAACATATTATAATAAGACAGAAAGCCCCTGAAAAGCAAAGCTATAGGGGACCCCAGATGTACTTTAACCAACCATGATCACATCATTAGCAGAAGGTGTAAAAAGTGCCAAAACAAGCTGAAAACACTGACACTTTATATGTTAAAAAGCTTGAGTTTTGCTGTAACCCAAAATCTTTCCCTACCCACGTACCTGTACATAATAAGAATAATAATAAATAAGTCCTCCATATCAAATAGTCAGTAGTATCTTAAAAGAAAATAAATAAATAAACAAACTTAAGAAACCGAATCGCTGTAATAAATAATATATTATGAGTTAAGGAGATGAACTGACAAAGTGGTGCACCTCTAATCTCTTGCCTGCAACAGTGAGAACAGCTGAATCACTCACACATTTTCTATGAGTATGTTCAGGGATTGCTGCTACACTCCACTTTCACTAAGAATATCATGCTCTACTAATTTAACAGATTGACTAAGCTACATACCAGCAGCATAGTAAATTTTAACCTGTAATTTTATCTTGTAAAAATATAATTTCTGAATATTCTCTTATACTAGAATAGAATTGACTATTTCAGGGCAGATTTAAATTAGGGATGAGAGAATCAAGGCATTTAACTGATGCAAATTCAGCTCTCTTTTTGGGGTTCAAAGGTTATGCCCTTCCTCACAAATCTCTAATATTCAATGCTAAATTGTGAAGCCTGGCAGCTGTGGCAACCTCCTGATGGCTCTGACATCAATCTAGTATCAATTTTGCATGTGGCCCATACTCAGAGACCCACTGCAGCCCTGCAGCACATCAAGAGCCATCTCATTCAAGATTCCCAGTTATTCATTTATTTCCAACTTGAAATTATATCTATCCACCTGAACAGTGATTTTAAATAATAATCTATACAGAAAAAAAAAAAAGAAAAAAAGAAAAGAAAAGAAATCCAGTAACATTGAAAAGATGCCAGACACATAAAGAAAATTAACTAGCCCATATTTCTATACAATAAAATCAACATGACCTTTTTATATCTTCAGTCCCTTTGTCTAATGTCAGTCAACTGATTCCTACCAGTGTTGTGCAGCTATTTCAAGCAAGGTAGGTGTAAAGTCCATAAGCAAAGACCTCCCACTTTACACTAATCCCATGCTTCTCTACCAAGGGCATATCCCTTCAGCTGTTCTTCAACTAGCTTTGCCATGTGTGGAAAAAAGGTCTTGACAATAGTCGAGACCAAAAAGCATCACACTAAAGCGCACCAGCTTTTATGATTAAATATACACCTTTGAAGCAACAATTGCTGAAGGAGGGAACACTTTTGGTGTAATACATCACAAATTTTATAATGGCAACTCAGACAGCAGTATAGGACAAAAATCTATATGACATAATGCTTATTTTTAGAATAATGACAGTTTGGTATTCTGGTATAATAGGTATAAACAGGATAAAACCTCTATTTTGCTTTTAACAGCCCAGAAGCTGGACAGATTTTTTGTTGTTGTTGTTGTTATGTAATTATTTCTAGTATGGTGCTAGCACACTTTCATGCCTGTATAAGCCTGGTATATATGTGATTGCACTAAAGGTCCCTGCACCTTGACAGGTCAAGCAGTAAAAATGATGAGAATATAACTTCTTAATATTTGAACTAAGTTAGAAACTAGTTCTGTGATGACATCATACCTAACCATCTATTCTAATGTTTTCTTATCCCAAGAAAGCACTACAATTTAAAAGGAAAAAGAAGGAGAAAAAAAAAAAAAAAAAAATCAGAGTGTTTTGTTAGTAATAAAGTAGCAGAGTTCAAATTCCAAATTAATTATTTTTGACATTAGTTTAGTATTGCAGAGATTTTTGAATGATGCAATGATCATCAGAAACAACTGTGCCCACAATTCTGTCTAAATGGAGTTGTTATTAGTCATCAGCTCAGAAGACCACACTGACACAGCTAAAACAATCCAAGTCAAACATGCATGAGCAAAACTAAGAAAGTGCATAAAATGATTAAGAAAATCCTAGTAAAAGAAAGTGGAGTCAATACAAGCAATTTATTCTGAAAGTTTGACTTTTCTTCGGTGGTGTTAGAAACAATCCCAAAGAGAATTTAGAAATGAGAACATTTTTTGCAAAGCATTGCTTTTGCTTTTGTAATGAAAATCAACTCCACTAACAAATAATTTTTGTTTAAAATAGTTCTTTACATCCCACAGTCAGCAGTCACCAATGCTCCCAAATTCTTTCCCACTGATGGAATTGTCTCATAAGGCACAAGGCAAAAAGAAATAATGGGACCTGGAATAGCAGCTCATGTCCTGCCCTCTGCAGCCAGGATGCACTGGCTTTTTTTCTAGAATTCATGCTTTTTCTCCTAGACCATATCCTATACTTCTGTTTACACTTTCTCCTTGCTGCTCCATCTTCTTTCCCTACTAACACCTTTGCAACCTCTTTCCACCTCACTCTCTCTTTATAGCAACCCTTTTCTTCCCCATCTTTCTGTTGATTTATTTTTTCATCTTAATGGAACTGGATGCCAAAACTGTGAGCTAGTTTGGCCTTCCTAGTGAAGAGCAGTGGGAAAAGGAGTCATTGCTACAAACCTGCTAGTGCTGCTGGCAAAGGCAGGGATTTAAGGAAATTTTTTTTAAAAGAAACAAAAAAGCAGGAGAGGAAAGGGTGGAAGACACCATTTTTTTCAGCCCAACTATTTGAGAGATAATTGCTATAATTTTGTCTCTCCTCAGTCTTCTTATTAGGCAAGCTTACTGAGGAAGGTAGATTTCCAGTTCTTAAAAGTGCAATAATTCATACTTTTCTAGAAGTTTTATCAGTTTTGAATTTACACTTGACGATTTAAAAATTCTAGAGCAAGACATAAAAACTTTTTTTAAAAGGTCAAAGAAATAGAAACAGAAAGATGGACAAACAAGAAAGAAGATCAAACCATGTAAGTGTTGGGAAAAAGAAAAAAAAAAAGATGACAAATTTTTGCTTTGTCTGGCACAATATTTTCATGGTTTTTAAATTGTTCTGTATTTTCACAGTTTCAGCTGATATTTCTGAAATACAGAATTTGCACATTTTAGGTGGGGAATGCTGCCAAAGTTGTTAATCCCAGGCAGATGTAAAGTTGTACCACTATATTGTGATGTGGCTCCTTAAAAATTACTTAAAAGGATTAAAAAACCCCAAAAAACCAAACCACCAAAACCCACCAAACAACAAAACAACTGTCCAACAACCACCACAAATATTCACTAACCCATATGGTCAATAATTGCTGTTTAATAGTCCTCCTATTACAAACCTAAGAAGCAGCAGCCAGAATTACCAGTAGAGTATTAATAAACAGGAATGAGTTAATAGTGCATAAAGACCTTCTACTGGAACAGTGGGGGAGTTGAATATTCTTTTCTTAAGTCAGCTGTAAGTAATTACTACATGGTGTGCTTCTGACTATTACCATAAGAGAGCAATTGGACGTGAAGAATGGATAATAGTATGGACATGGAGGTATTTTTAGAATATCAGCAGTGAGGCAGGTAAATGCCCTACTCAGGCACAAACCTTTAAATAAGTTTGAATAACTTTTCCTAATGACACCTAGCCTGAGCAAGATTTTTAAAAGATCAATCTAATAAATTATTTAAAGTAACTTTATAAAGACGTGTCTGTGATATGTAAATAAGGGAAACAGCACAAAAAAAAAAATATCCCACGCAGACATTAAGCAAGTAGCCAGCATTATGGTAACTACATAATCACAGGTTTCTCTCCATTTCTTTTAGCGTAGTGCCTTCATCTGTTTGAATGCAGACTGTGCTTCGTTCGCTTCCATTGGCTGCTCAGGTGAAAACTAAAATATTCAGATAAGAACTGTTACTGTGATTGCAGGAGTTGTGGGTTTTCTACAATTGAGTTAGTCATCCTCAGTGATTTAATGATGCGTATCATTTATTTTAAAATATTGTTACAGAAGCATTCACTGAGATGCAGCCTCGTGTTCAAAGTACTGTCCATTATTTTATGCAGTAGGGCTTTTTGTGTACAACTACAGGCTGAGATACTGTCTAACGACACAACATATGCTCTCATATAAAAACAGCTTGAGACTTTTGATTCAGAGAGTAGTAATTTTGTAAATGCACAGAAATATAATTTAAATAATATTTTGAATTTTTCAGGCTATGGGTCTTTCTCCTGCTATGTTGCTACACAGGGCAGATGTTGATTTTTTCAATTTGCAGGTTTGTTAAGCAGCATGGAATGTTTTGGTTCTCAATCAAGAATATTCTTCCCAAGTGGTTGCAAAGTCCTATGCCTGAAAACAAATGCACGTCCTTTTTGTTTCTTAGCAGCACATGTTCTGCATTCAGTAGAAGCATAAAATAGATAATGTTACGTCATTTATCAGACCAATATATACATTTTAAGCCACAGGATCTCAGAATGTAATATACATGCAGGTTATGTGCTACAAACACAGTTTCTATAAAGGCAAGAGGCAATTCCATTTACAGTGTGTCATACCAACAGTTCTGTGTAGAAAATTAGTATATACCATGTATTACGAAGTCCTCAGTATTGTGTCCATCCACTGATGCACATCTATATTGGTCTGCTACCAATGACTTTATAAAAGCAACAGTCCCTACACAGGCAATTTTCATGATGAACAGTATAGCAGGTGAGATGTGCATACACATTCCTCCTTCCTTTAATTCTTTCTTTCTCATTTGCATGCATACCGACAAACTAAAATAATTTTGGCTTCCCTAAAGACAACGGAGATTGTGATGCTGTGCTTCCCACCCCAACTTCAACAATGGTTTATGACTATCCGCTGCAATGTCATTTGTATTAGTCCTATATTTTCATCTAACAGTCAGATAGACCTATAGAAATCACATTGTGCCAGATCCACCTCTGCATAAAGTTGCTGACTTCAGGGCATTTTATCAAGATGGGTTTGGTCCCTTGCAGTCTTCTGCCCCATTAAATCCGAAGATTATGTGTTGTTCTTAGTCCACTGTTATCATAATGGAGAGCTGATGTGGGTCAAATAAACAGCTAATTGTTCTTGGGCATGGCTTGAGCAAAAACAGAACAGAGAGGCTGAAGACGTTAATTATAGTACTTGGTGCGATTACAACAGATAGCGTCTATCAGAGGATTTAAAAATCACTTTGCAGGCTTTGCAAGCACATTGCTAAGTGTTTTTGATACTTCCATTTGAAAGTGAGACCATCATCCTAAAACCATGCCCATACATTTAGATACTGCAGTAGTAAGAGTTTAAACAATCAAGAAAGCAACACAAGCTAAAAGGCAAGATTTAGAGAATTACTCTCAGTGAGCCAACTTGGAATCAAAGCAAAAGTTTGAGAGGGCATTTTTAAATAAACAAGCTAAGTAAAACAAGAAGAGGTAGGCAACACTGAAAGGCCAAAAAAAAAAAAGTATCCGGGCTAAGTTGGTTTTTTATTTGTGTGTTGGTGCTTGTTTTGTTGTTGTTTTTTGTTTTTTGGGGTTTTTTTCCCCAGAATTAAACCAATACATTTGCTACTTTCTCTTATTTTTCTGCACTGCTGTGTATCCAGCAATGGCTTTTGCAAAATGATGGCTGAGAGAAACTCACATCTGTAGTTCGGGCTCTCCGTTCAAGATCAGGACTCAGCACAATGTGCTAGATTGCAGGAGTAGACTTTCTAAATGTAAGGAGTTTCAAGCAAAGAACTGACTTCTCACATGCCTAGAAAGGGTTTAGGGTAATTCTGGCACTGCAGACACACGCACGCTTTCACACTTACGCACTCATTTATTAGAATATTAAACTATAATACTCCAGGCTATATCCTGTATGGAAAAAATCTATGGAAGTGTAGAGTCTTACAATTTTAAACAGGCAAGGCAAAGTGTGAGAAGGGAAACACAAAGAAAAGTGAAGCGGTGACAGAGAAGTCACAAAATTGCAGCCAGAATCAAGGTCACCCAAACTGATACAGAAACTGATTAAGGGCAGAATAAATCTGCAGCTCTGGAGCTGGCGCAGGAATGGGGGGGGGGGGGGGGGGGGGAGGAAAGCCAGGCCAAAGGAATAAAAAAAAAAGTGGACTGAACACAGAAAAATTTTC
>JANIJG010026284.1:83676-96198 GCA_024611175.1 Megaceryle torquata | reverse complement strand
CTCCTCACCACCTTCATTGCCCTTCCCTG
Organism: Megaceryle torquata; assembly: GCA_024611175.1. Taxonomy (NCBI): domain Eukaryota; kingdom Metazoa; phylum Chordata; class Aves; order Coraciiformes; family Cerylidae; genus Megaceryle; species Megaceryle torquata. The sequence goes on along the minus strand of JANIJG010026284.1, from coordinate 96,169 downwards.
GACCAGCTCCAGCATCTCAATGTCCTTCTTGTACTGTGGTGCCCAAAAGTGGACACAGTACTCAAGGTGCGGTCTCACTCACGAGGGCCGAGTACAAGGGCACGATCACCTCCCTGCTCCTGCTGGTCACACTGTTTCTGATCCGGTCCAGGATGCCATTGGCCTTCTTGGCCACCTGGGCACACTGCTGGCTCATGTTCAGCTGTCTGTCCACCAGCACACCCATACACTACTGCTATATATAAGAGAAAGCAGCATTGTTTTGGGGTACCCACAATGCTGAGATGAGCACACCAGTGGATGGATAATTAGGGGTTAGACAAACGGCAAGGGCTACCATACACTGCAACAGTTCCCATTTGTCAATCAGGGATCCCAAACCCGTCATAACTTTTACAAAGTACATTACTCTCCCATTTCAAATAAGATTTTCACATTTTTATTACTGCTCTATTTTGGTCAGGAATTCATCATGTATAATTGCCATTCATCCCACTCACTGCACAGTTGTGTGCATGCTGTGACTCAAGTCCATATACTGATTTCACCCAGTATCACTCATTAACTGAGCAAAGCTGACACCAGCCTAAGTTATTGGAATGTAACAGCTAGGCATCACTTTCCTCACTTGCACTAAAATGATGACCTGGAAATATCCCCACCTCTCCCTACCATTCTTTTTCTGTTTATTTTTTTTTTTTCTTCAGCTGCTTGAAACATGCACTGCTTTTTCCCCCTCTGCCTTGCTAATGTTGGTACTCTCCAAACACACTTTTATTCTTCTCCCACTTAATTCATCTTTCATAATTATATATTCCCTTAAGATCCTTTCCTATTAGCCAGGTTTCTTAGTTAGTCCTAATGGACCATCCACTTACAGGTACCATCATTTGCCATCCTGATCACATTTCTCCATGTACTGCAGTTTGACAGGTAGTTTTCATTTTCTCTTAACTCTTCATGAGGTATCATTTTTCTTAGGCTGTCCCCAGACTGCAAAGTTTCTCAGCGCCTTTACCACAGTTCACGGCAGCAAAGTTTTAAAATGTCACCTCCCATTCCTTCTATTTTTGTGGCAAGGGGTCCAACAACACCATAGCAGTGAGGAGATCACCAGAAGACAAAGTTGGAAGACTCTTCCCATGCCTTACCACAGGGAGACAGTTTGGGATAAACCTTGCTGCTTGATCAGCTGGGCTTGTGATGGCTGCAGGGAAAGTATCTAAAGCTGGGAAAAACAGCCAGGCCTTCCAAAAGGAGAGAAAATGAACAGATTGACATTTTCAAAAGCCTTTTATTTTTATGTTATTGCTGGGTTTTATTAAAAATATTGTTAAAATCCAACCTGTTTCTATGGAGAGGTTCAATTTCAATAATACATAATTTTCTGATGGAAAACATAAAACACATTCAACCAGTTCTACTGATAAATTTCCACATTCTTTTCCTGACTAGAGCCAGGGACAACTGTACAAATCTTTCCTGAGGAAAAGGAGTTCCTCAGCTGGCAAAAGGCAAGGTGCTTATTCTTCTTTGGAAGTACAAGCAAAGCAGCGGTTGATTAATAATGAAAGCATTATCAAGAGAAATGTATGCTAAGTTTCAGCAGACAATTAATTTCTATGGGTAAATATGTATAAATTCCTTATAGTAATAGAATGTGCTGCAAAAATCGACAGATTTCTCACTGTAATGGTGTAAGTAACCAAGGAATATACTACAGAATAATAGCAAGAGAGATTCACTGAGAAATACCTTTAAAAATTTCCTTTACTGACTGTATGATATTGCTACAGCAGTAGTCCACATGTTAATTTCATCCTAAATTGTTTAGACTAGTAGAAACAGAGAAGCAAAACCCTCACTAGCTGACTTCCGTTGATCTATATCAATTTACAAATTCTAAGGACTGTCCTGATCAGTTTAATGACAAAAGAGAGAGAAGTACAAAGTATTTTAGTGAACGCCTCACAGAAAACATTTTAGCAATTTTCAATGTAAAGCTTTTCAAGCCTCTTGAAATAAGGGCTACACAGCAGAGGAAGAGGGGAGGAGTCCAAAACCAAAATGCTTCCCTGCCCCACGGACTGATAAAGAAGTTCAAAATTCATGGGAAACGAGCATGCAAAATCAGCCCTGAAAGCGAGAACTGACCATACTCTGAACAAGGAGACTTCCTGGAAGAAAATTTAAGATTTAATCCACTTCAAGTAGACCAGTCAATTGATATTCTTTTTGCCACTGAGTTCACTTCTTCAACAGCAATAAAAATTATGCAGCAGTTATAAATGAAATACTATATAAAAAGGATTAGGCTCAAGCTTTTTGAGCAGAACTGTACTCTCTAAAAGCCACATAGCCTGCCTAAAGATACTAAATAGAGAAAGTCTCACTGACATGCACTGTTTATTGATGCTTAGTACCAGTACATAAACAAATATTTTAACCTTTTTCTGCATCTCGGTATTCCAATATTACTTCCTAATAATGGCATTAAGCAGTTCCTAAATTAAATGCTACAAGACTATTTCCTAAAATAGTGAAAACAAACTAGAGCAAACCAAAATACAATAGCATTAAAAGATGTAATGATCAGCAAAAATGATGCATAAACGCATTATTTTTTGCTGGGCTTTGTTGTGACAGTTACCATGGTTAACCCATTAACATATCCGCTGTACAAGTATGGTCATTCTACGGCCTTAATTAACTTTCAAGTGGAGAGTGCTGTGGCTTACCACTTATTAAATATCCACTACAATAAGTTACAGTTTTACCCTTCCAACCTCGCTTATCCAAGACACCTCGAAGAACCAGCTTTCTATCTGACTATAATTTTGTAATTGCTTTTTACTGAAATTATGTTGAAACTGGACCCCCTATGTAAATGTATTTTGCTTGGTTCATCTGAAATTGGCCACCTCTAATCAGATCTGGTTGATATTTGATTGAATAAGTGGAAAATTAAGTTTCTCTCTGATAATGCTTTGCTTTTTCCTGCTTTTCATTATTTATAATGTAGGCAATTTTTGTTGAAATTTGAAAGCGTGCCCCCTAGAGAACAGCAAGAAGACAGACACATTGGAAAGGCTGCTTTGAAAGCTAATCTACTTCTAGTACAACACACAAACAGCGTAGCTACACTGAGAAAAGGTAATTTCAGCAAGCACTTTGTTCATGAAGAAAGCAACGTTATTTGAGATTTAATCGAGTCAGAATTAGGTTTTGTGATTAGCTAGGCTGAGCTGTTAAGGTAGAGTCATAATGATATCATTACTTCTACACACCCATGTGGCAAAAGCATTGTCAAGTAGCATAATACTCTGTATGTTTAAACTTGTATACTGCCAGTTAAAAGCAAGAGAATCCACCTCCATCAGGTGTTCCACTGAGTATAAAAAAGGACTTGAGTTCAGGGGGGAAAAAAAAAAAAAATTCTACAAAGGGAACACTTGAAAAGGCCACAGGAGTGCACAACTGAAAAATATATAAAAATGCAAATTTCCCTAAACTTCGTCTTTGGATGGACTGAAGCATAAGTGAGAACTTCAACAAAGCCATAGAAAAAGATGACAGGTCTGAGTTTCAGAAATTTAAGACAGCAGTAGGATTAGACACTTTGGGTTGTCTTGGCATACATTTCTTATGGGAGTTAATTCCATTTGACATGCAAGACCAAAGCAAGATTACAGAGGCATAGCCCCATGGCGAGGTGTATGCTGTAGCTAAAAGCTGGGATTTGAATAATTGTGCAGGCTTACTCCAAGAATCAGGCGAGAACAGAATGAATGGATTATTACAAGGAACTTTGTACATTTTTAACTGCTGGACTTAATAAAATACCCTGTGTGTAAGACTGGTATTATGGTCCTCTGCACTCACTCTAGTTGAAGTTTGTGGTAGGATCTATCAAATATGAGAAAAAACAGAAGCTGTTAAAAAAGAATGTGTAATGAAGAATTGGGCAGAGCCGTGCCCCACGCGATTTTCATAGGGAAGTAAATTTGGAGAGCTTTAGTTCAAAATACTCAGGCCCAAAAAAAGTTAAAGGGAATTCATTTCCTGTATAAAAGAAGGTGGAAGGAACACAAGAGATTGGATCAGAAAAATGAGGGGACCAAAAAAAAAAAAAAAAAAAAAGGTGAGTTTTTATTTCACTGTTTCAGCTTGTTAGCTAGGTCATTTATTACGGAGAAAGATTACTAATCCACACATCATTTTTTTTAAGTTGACCTCTTCCCTTTGTGTCTGTGGAAGCACTTGTCTATAAAAGGAGGTAATAGCTGACTGCTCCTTAGAGTCAGTGCTGCTTAATTAACTGTCCAGTGAGAATTATTGAAATACTTATATAATTCTTATTTAGCACTCATTAAAGTGAGGGATACAAATGCTGGACAATGAGAGGTTCTGGAAGGCTTTGAAAAGAGGGAGTTAGCACTCTAATAGCAAAGAATTATGAAAACCTGCCCATTAACGGTAACAGAGCAGACCTTTCATTTTAAAATTCACTCACTCAGATCTGGACTTATTTGATATTTTTTAAAAAGCTTCTTCATCTAACCCCCTAGCAATAGACGACCTCCAAGTCCTCCTGCCATTGCACAGTAGGTACACGAAGGGAGTAAATGAAACTTCTGCACTGCCCTGTGACAGTGACGCAGTCACACAGCCATGTTCACCCTCGGCTGGGTTTGGCACAGCTTTCACCCCACCATGCACACAGAAAACTTGTCAGCTGCTAAGACTGTACTGAGCTAGGTAAGACAGAAGAAGTTGCAATGATTTGTACCAAAACAGTATTAGCAAAGTACATGTACTTTCTTAATGCAGGCTTTCCTTGCATAACACATCTATGAATATCAATACACTATACATGAAGAACATCTCAGGTGATGATCATTTTGCCCTAAAAATAATCTCTATTTCATTTCAATGGGTGCTTTGGAAGCCTGCCATAAAAGGTGATGAATATCCTGAATATCTGGGCAGCTTCCAAAATGGAGATGAAGAGCCTGCTGGGTACTAAGCAACTGCAAGATTCAACACCACCAGTAACTTAACTCTGTGACATGGATTATGGCAGTAATAGACTATTCTACAGAAAACAAGCTAAATTCATCAGTACTTTTTGGAAGACAAAAAGAACATGCACGTGCATCTTCCACACACAATAAAATCTTTTCAGAAATAGCTGGCTAAAAGAATTAATTGGCCCAATTTCAGTGAGTTTCTTGGTGCAGAATTGGGTTTACAGAGGCCATATGCCTCAGTAGTTTGTCCTCACAAAATTTACCACCAATAGAGAGCAGCTTTACCATCACCTTAGAGGCTTTGAAGGTTCATTCCTCCACAGAAAGGGTGCTCTATTTCTCTCTAATCTGTATATTGTCAAAAGTTCTTGAATCTACAGGAATTCACTTAGAAATGAAGCTCAGATATCTTTCTATTCATATAATGATTGATGAAACATGAGGGAAAATAAATTGAATTATGTTAAATCTCCCAGGGAAACATAATTAAGCTGTAAAGCATTCCCTTGAAATCCTTGTATCACTCAGGCTGTGTCTCCTACTACATGATCAATAATAATATTAATTAAAGACAATTATTTTGAAGGACTGGCATGAACTTTCAGCTTTTACTATGTTTTATGCTATTAGAAGCTAAAGATTTGTTTGGCTATCATAACTGCAAAATCCTTCTATATTTCCAGCACAAGGTTTCTAAAGTATTGTGGCTAGAATTTTTGCTTCCTTTTTTGGTACCTAATGCAGTTCTTTATTCTAAAACCAGTACATCTGCATATAGTTCAGTATACGTACATTGCAGAAATCACACTGAAGAGAATACAAACATTACAACCTTACCCTATATACAAAAGCTGGTCAATTGCATGGATTATGCCGGTTTCAATTTCTCTTTAACTGGAATCCTAGGCACTAAATATTTGTACATAGCAGTGATATTAAATGACCAACAACAACATATGCCTCCATCACCAAATCAAAACATGGCATATCCTTCCAGTTCTCCAAGCAGAATATGAAGTAGGAGTTCTGGGAGAAAAATCACAGTAGACATGACTCAAAAATATTTGGGGTCAGAGGATAGTAGAAAAAAATCCAATTTGATACTAAAAAAGAAATAGTGCCATCAATTTTCCAAAGAAATTTTGCCATAGATGGAATTTGTGGACAAAAAGGCCTGGGAAAAAATTGGTTGGGGACCAGTAACTTTTAGCAATGCAACCAAATTATGTACAATGCAAGTATGTGTTTTAGCTACCTAGAGATAAAAATAAATAATTAGAGTGTGTAAATATACATGTAATTTCAGTATATATATTTATGAATACATACAAAAGACTATAAGTATATTCTGTTTTTAACTACATATCCTTACTTCTGAAGGCTCATGCTAAAAAATAAAAAAAAAATTTAAAAAAAAAAAAAAATCCCTCGCATCTTGGCCAGTAAAAATTAATTCAAATGAAATTGTGAAAATGATATAAAAAGCATGGCAGTTCTAAGTAAGTCTAAAATTCAACCTCAGGCACCATCCCTAAAGAGTGACCAAGATTTTAATCAGATGTCATGAGCTCTGTGCTGTGGATTTTTTTCAAAGAGAACTCTCACTGGGCAAACAGCTTCCAGTTTCACAAATGCTTGTCAAACTCACATGTATGGAAGATGAACTTCTCAAATATGAAAATATATTTTACAAAGAATATGAAAGAATTCTGAAGAAAGTAGACACTGAATTTGGAACACTAATACTATTATGAAAGTAACAAATAAAACAACAATAATTAGAATATCTTGGTATTCCTAAAATTGCAACAATACATTTTCAGTTTAGCAAAGTAATAGTATTCAAGATGTAAATTAGTTGGGTGTTTGCTTGTTCTTTTCTCAACAAAGGCATTGAGAAAGCAAATTTCAGACCCTGCAGAAGGTGGTATGTTACTTTTCCCTAAAGGCAGAGGAAAGATTTCTCAAATGAGCTTCATCCTAAAAGAGATCAGAGTAAAATATATGAAGCAAAATGACATAATGGGCTGTTGCTTAAATGCAGCCACCAATAGTATCCTATTCTAAAATCTAGGCTGCAGGTAATTGAATGTAAGACGAAGAAAAAAATATAGAAAAGGCCAAGATGAAGCCAAAGAATAAAAATGCCACGTGTGTAACAGTATTGAGAGGAGTACAGTTCTGCAGAACTGATTAATAAGAGCAGTGAACAGTACAGAGTGGATTTTCAGAGATTAGAACATTGCAGGCTTTGTCCAAAAGACTCTACGAAGTTCTTATTTGGTTTGAATTTAAAGAGGTTAAAATTTATCTAACACTATTAATGTTTCCCTTTGGCCTTTAAATATACCTTCCCTCTATCCCTAAAAAAGGACACTTGAAAGTAAAATGTATACACTCCACTATTTTAAATGACCTGCCCACGTGTGTGTGCATATATACACACATGCAGTCTAGCACTACAGTAAGACATCAATAAAGCCATTACAGACAAACTGCTTTGACACTGGCAGTCAAATTCAAGAAAACATACACTTTGATAAACTCTTCAAGTCACGTTCCCGCATTAACAAGTCCAAAAATCAGAAATTCAAGATTCCATAGTAGGGACTTGGGAATTCTTTTTTCCCAAGCTCTCACAAACACTCTACTGGAATGAACATGCAATGTAGCATGTGGCAGCACCACCTCTGAGAAGATTAAATCAGAAGTAAGAAATTTTTGTAAAGACATTAATTATAAAAATTGACTGGGTAGTAAAACTGAAGATAATATTAAAAACCAGAAAACTACAGGCAGCAACTGGACATTCCGAATGGGAATGGCAGCATCAGAAAAACATAACATTCCGTGACAAGTTAAGGACAGAGACCATCATTACAGACAGAATTAAATATTTAATGGATAGACTCTAAGGGAAAGACAACAGAATGAAGATTTAATTTTCTGGTTACAATGTTACTTTCAAGATGTCTTTGAGGCAGGACTTCTATGCCTTAGCTATTATGATTTGGAGAATTTATACCTCTACATCATATGAGATAGGGAGTTATACTCAGTCTGAAACACTCACACTAGCCACACATAGGAATAACACTGGGTTTTATTGCCATTAAAGCAGACTATCTGCCACAGACTTAAAACCAGAAACAACCAGAAAGAAAGCCACAAGGACAATGGTGCTCCTAATGGCAAGGCACATAACGACTAGCAAAAGGAAAACACTAAAATATATAAAATTATCCATGATGTTCCAACACATAAACATGATGTCAACAACAGAAATACTGTCTTTTAGTCCCAAACCTCTTACTATTTTGGAGGTGTTAGAAAGGACTTTTAAGATACAGTCTTAGCAAGTATTTATTTTTCTTATCTATATTTCTCTGTCTAAAAGATACAAATGAGAAACTCTACTCCCTAAACAGTCTGTGGAGGGGCATGGGCAAAGAACAAAGTGAATCCTCCTGTAGTGGTGACTGCACAGAGCCAAGAGCATTAGTCTAGCATATGGTATATGCTCAACACACTCACCCAGAAAGATGGAGTTGACCTGATTGGGTGTTACCTTCAGCCAGCCATAGCTGGTGCTCCTCTAGAGATTTTGGATACCTCGGTGAATTCCCCTCTAGAGACTGAGCAAATTTCATGATTTGGGAAATAAAAAATACATACATAATCCATTTAACAAGTCAAAAGATAAAAGAAGAAGAGACTAATTTTAAATGTAGCTTTTCCTACCTCCATGCACGCTCACCAGTGGTGTTTCCTATATATAAAGTTGACTGAAGGGAGGGGTGGGATTGAATAACAAATTGATGTGATACAATCACATCATTCACAATCACATAATGGACTATATCCCAATTTTCAAAAGGCATAAAGTATCCTCATTAATACGATAAGTGCAGCAGTCAAATCAGTACTATGATTTTATCAGGGTTTTTGACTGTACATGAATTAGAATATAAAATGCATACAGAATTTTTAATGGGAAGGCTTTAACATTCTGTGAATGTATTTCTTACTGTCATTTACATCACATTAAAGTGAAATTCCATATAAAAGCATAAAGAGAATACTCTATGTCCTAAATTATAGTTTTTCATAGTTGTCTTGTCCACATACTGGGAATCTTATTCACAAGCTGTAATGTTACCTTACCCTTTTCAAATTTAAGATATTTCTCTGTTTGTTTGGTATGTCTGGCAAGTGGAGTTGTTACACAATAAGGTCAGATGGTCAGAGTGAAGCCTAAAGAGATCTTTTAGGGATGCAATTGTATTCACACACTGTTCTACACCAGGTTGCTAAAGCGTGGACTTCAAGTTCTCGTTCTCAACAGGGTGCTAAAATTGTTACCATCTTCAGAGAGATGTTATCATCCTCTTTTAGCTCCTTTCCTTTTTCCACCTTGCTTTCAGAACATTAGTTTGAAATAAAGTTTGCCAACAAGTATTTGTCTTTAATTCCAAAGGGATGCATTGTCTTTAAGAAATTAGTATAGACTATTTCTGTATGCACCTAGTTCACATTAAATTTTATTATAAAAAACTAGCAATATCAGTTTTTACAATCTAGCCTATTTTCTCAGATCCAGTAGTTTCATACTGCTTCAGATTTGATTGATCTGAAAGAAGAGCCTGTAAATTCAGATTTATTCTATACTCATCAAACCACCTGGCATAGACTGAGTGATGTTTCTGACCAATATATTATAGTTTGTCTAAATTCTTCTCAACTCTAAATGCTGTCAATTAAAACATTAGGGTTTTTTTCCCAGTGCAGATGGAAATGTTGGAGTGTAATACATGTTCTGGAATGTAAGAGAATGTCTGCATGGAAGATAATTTCCTGATGCAATTGGTGAAGGAGTCAGCTAGAGAATGTGTCCTCCTGGACCTGCTGCTTGTTAACAGAGGACTCGCAGGAGATGTAACAGTCAGAGGCCCTCCTGGGATTAGTGATCATGAAATAACAGAGTTTTTGATTCTTGGAGAAAGAGGGGAGTTAGCAGAATTGCCACCTTGGACTGCTGTAGGGCAGACTTCTGCCTGTTCAGGAGACTGATCAGCAGTGTTCCTTGGGATGCTGTCCTGACAGACAAAGGAGTCCAGAAAGGCTGGGCACTCTTCAAGAAGGAAATCTTAAAAGTGCAGGAACAAGCCATCCCCATGTTCTAAAAGATGGGCTGGTGGACAGAACCACTAGTCTGGCTGAATGGAGAGCTTTGGCTGGAACTCAGGAACAAAAGGGGAGTTTATGGCCTCTGGAAAAGGTGGCAGCCACTCACGAGGACTACAAAGATGCAGTGAAGCTATGCAGGGAGAAAATTAGAAGGGTCAAAGCCCAACTAGAACTCAATCTAGCGATGTCTGTAAAAGACAATTAAAAAATGCTTCTATAAATACATTAACAAGAAAAGAAGGACCAGGGAGAATCTTCATCCTTTATTGGGGTAAACATAGTGATTAATGATGAGGAAAAGGCTGAGGTATGCAATGCCATCTTTGCCTCAGTCTTTAATAGTAGGACTAGTTGCTTGCTGGGTAACCAGCCCCTTGAGCTGGAAGACAGGAATTGGGAACAGAAGGCCTTCATAATCCAAGGGGAAACAGTTAGTGACCAGCTGCACCACCACCTAGATATACGTAAGTCTATGCAGCCAGATCGGCTACACCCAAGAGGGCTGAAGGAGCTGGTGGATGTGTTTACAAAGCCACTCATCATGATTTCTCAGCAGTCCTGGCTAACTGGGGAGGTCCAGACTGGAGATTAGCAAATGTGATGCTCATCTATAGAAAGGGCCAGGAAGAGGATCTGGGGAACTACAGACCTGTCAGTCTGACCTCGATGCCAGGGAAGGTCATGGAGCAAATCATCTTGCGTGCCATAACACTCCATTTACAGGTCAACCAGGCAATCAAGCCCAGTCAGCATGGGTTCATGAAGGGCAGGTCTTGCTTAATGAACCTCATCTCCTCCTATGACAAGGTGACCCCCTTGGTGGATGAGGGAAAGGCTGTGGATGTTGTTTACCCAGACTTCAGTATAGCCTTTGATACTGTTTCCCACAGCATCCTCATAAAAAAAAAAACATCTGCCCTAGGCCAGGTCAGGTGCACACGCTGCCAGATGCTGGATCAAACACTGTCTGGATGGCCGGGCCCAGAAAGTGGTGGTGAATGGAGTTAAATCCAGTTGGTGGCTGGTCACAAGGATGTTCCCAGAGGCTCAGTGCTGTGGTCACTCTTGTTTAGTATCTTTATCAATTACATTGATGATGAGATTGAGAGCACTCTCAGTAAGGCATACCAAATAACTGCTGAATTTTCAACAGTGAAAGATTGCATACTCTTCTTTTTCATTCTTTTCTAATTTTTCAAATATTGGCTCTTACTTTTCTGTTCCTGTCCCTCCCACCTCCATAACTTCCCACTGAATCTGCTGGCATCTGCAAGGACTTTCTTTGGCACATGTAGCATCCAAACATTTGTGGGGAGAAAAAATAAGCAGCATCTAAGCATCTGAGGGAGAAAAACTGGGAAATTTTACTAGATTCACAGTAGAAGTATCTACAGTGTTAGCCACATGCCTTACCTGTGATTTTACAGATACTTTCAGGATAGAGAATAGCAAATATCAGCATTGCTATATTCAGGTTCTAGTAACCATTTATGCATGCCAAGGCAGGAATGTTACTTCTTGAAAGAACCACACAGACTGTTGCATCAGTGCTGGTTTTCGTACCGTTTAAAATGCTAAAAGACTGAGGACCTTTATTTAGTCAATGCAAAAGAAAGAATTTGTAGGAAGTGATGCATCCTGCAACTGTCTTTTTGCAGAGCAAACAATCTGCTACTTGGTTACAGAAGAGGAGATAGAGAAGTGAGAATCGTACTTCTGACTGAATGTGCCAGGAGTAGGTTATGAAGAAAAAACCCTCCCTCTCTCCTTTTGTCTTTATCCTTGATATAAACAACCACGTGTCTAGGTCACTGCAAGTGTGTAGGTCAAACATGTATCATTTCATTTGCTTTATTTACTATGCCATACTGGGCATTTTACATGAAGTCAAAGCCCTCCTAGCATGCATTCCTCAATATTGCCAATGGGGACTTTAAAGAACCTACCATTCCCTAAATTGACTCCTACCCCTAAAGTGCATCTGTTTTTTAAGAAAAGGACAATTCTACCCATCCCATGCACAAACTCAGAGATCACTTTCCCAACTCTTACTATGAAGCAATTGTACATAGCAAACAGGAGCCTCTTGCACACGACGACCCAACCAGTGTTTTCATATAGATCCTCATAACACCCTATGTTTGCTGCTTCAAGACTTTCTCCTCCTTGCTAAAACCACACTGAAACCACATTTCTTTTCTCCTACTCCCCCCCCCCCCCAGCCTCTCCCTTTTATTGCTCCTTCTTTGGCTCCAATTAGTCTCTGATAACAGTTA
>JANIJG010026284.1:63067-80634 GCA_024611175.1 Megaceryle torquata | reverse complement strand
GTTTGGTTTTGGGTTTTTTTGGGGGGTTTTTTTTTGGTTTTTTTTTTTTTTTTTTTTTTTTGGTAGAAGATGTTTGGATGCTGGGCTTGGGCTTCCTTAGTTTTGGGAACACTTCCAAGCCAGGTCATTCATCTTCCTCACTGGCTGGCTGCACTTGCAGGGCATCGAACCTGTTCTGCAAGGGCAGCTAGGAGGCTGGGGGAAATAACCGAGGCAATGTGCCTGCTGCACCGGGTAGGAACATGTTGCCATTGCCCCTTGTTAAAGTTTGCTTACTGCCCTGACCATGGACCTGCTTCCACTCCCTCTTTTCCTTTAGGCTTCTGCCCTTCAGTCTGACAGGTAAAGGATGTAGGGGGTACCTGACCCTCAGTAATTTTTAATGGGTGTCCCCTTTTCAGCTTCAGGGCAGGAAGAGCTTGGCTCCACCAGTCAATCTCTTCCTCAGCCTCCCTGGTGCTCCTAAGCCTTTCAACTTTACCTTGCAGCCTTTCAACTTCACCTTGCAGCTATGCAAAATAAATACAGTTAAAAATACTAGAACTTCACCTAAAACACAAATGTCCTGTTATCTCTCAGATATATACAAATTTGTACATAATCAGATTTCCAGCATCAGTGCTGTAAACACAATATCAAAACAAATGTCCATGAAACTAATCACTTTAACCACCACTAACTCCTAGACTGCCCTGCTCTTATCCATAAATAATTCTGTCTTTGAAACAAAGACTCTGAACAATACTTTTTGACTAAATTACAGTTAACAAACTTTTGGTGTCTGTAAATATTATACCAAATATAAAAGAAAAGCTCACTCCTCCTAGCATATCACCTTTTCTTTTCAAGGAAAGCTTGATTTTTGCAATGATCCAGCAGAAGATTTGATGATGTGCTTAATATTAAGCATATGTAGTTGCTCATTTGGTTAAGTGCTTTGCTGGATGAAGGTCAGAGCGCTTTGAGCCTTAAACGATGAAGCCTAAATTTTGCATCCTACACTTTTCCCACCCTGAACATAACTAAACTAATAGCAAAATTGATTCAATCAGTGCAAAGCTTAGCGCTCAGTTTAGGACATGAGATACTGAGTCAGTTAAACATCTTTCTTTACTATATCATCTTAACCATAACATCACGGAACCTGCATCTGGAATTAACATTAAAAAAAACTTAACATGACTGCTTGCTTTCTCCCGTGACGGATGGGTAGTCTTAAAATTACAGGTTGAAGCCATCATTCCTTACTTACATGGTTAAGAATGGTGACTTGCATTATTAACTAAGGGGCTTATGTAGCTGTTTATTCCTGTTAGGGTATCAGGAGGTTAATACCCTTGTCCCATCAAAGAAATATTTTACAGCTGCTTGTAATTTTGAGGGAAGTTGCTTCTGCTCAGTACCTGACAGAAATGGCCCATGGAGGAAAGGTTCCTTGAGCGAGACTTTGTGTGAGGGAGAACCACTCACCACCATGAAAAGTCACATAATCACCCACTTAACATAAAAGCCCAGTATACTCCACAGAGCAAAACCAGTGAGCAATGTGTCCAATTAGGAACAAAGACTCAGTTGCTTTTTGATCACATTTTATATCCTTCTCTGGCTATGCAAAGAGAAATGCAACAAGATACAAACGCATGTGACATGTCAGTCTTCAACTCTCTTTGTGAAAAGGAAACAATGACAACACAATTAAATGACAGTCCCATGCTAAATACACTGAAATGAAAACAGGCTTTTATAGCATCATTCCAGTCACATTCTCTAGCATTTGGTTTATCACTTAGCAGTACTGCTCGGCCGAGCTGTTATTCTTTGCTTGCTTTTTGATCAATTTTACAGTTAACCTGAACTTCTGATCAATCAGATCTTCAGATATTCACAAGTTCAACCTTAGGAAGAGCCAGAAACCTTAATTTAATTATTATCCATTGTGTCCACACAAATGTGTACATATAAAAAGCCAATATTCATACTAGTCAATTGTTTTCTTCAATGGTGAGAATAGTATTTATACTGTGTAACCTTTACAGAACAGAGAAGTAGTAGACTATCTTTGATTGCTGTTTACGTGTAGATATATGGATTCTGAAATGTTACCACCCAGTTCATATACCTACTTAATGAACTTCCACTACATGTAACAATTCTGATTTCTTTTCAAGCTGGAAATATTTTTTTTCCCCACCTCCTGTTTCAGAAGGAGTTTATGATAATGTCCCCTTGTCTCTGAGCAATGTAATTTTCTGATGCTAAAAACATAAAGTCTCTACATACAAAAGAGCTCTGGCAGAGGTTAATTGTGAACTCAAACAATGACACACTTGGATTCAAAGCACAGTATTGAAACCTGTTTCTGTGAAAGCAGAAGATGACCCATGCAAATGCAGTATTTGTTTCCTGAGGAACAGGTGGAAATAGGCACTCCTAACACTGAAATCAGCTAGAAAGGTCAGGCAGAAAAAGCTTTCCAAGACTATTAATCTACCTTATAATTCCTTTCAAGGGCAGAGGTATACGGAACAAACCCTGACAAGTTCTGAATACCTCAAGTGGTACTAACTGTCTCATGTTAGTTCAGTGCTGCCTCTCCGAATCCTGTGAGCATCACTCCCAGAATCAGAAGGTGGTGAGGCAGGAAAGATGAAAAAAAGAGAGAGGAGAAAGTAAAAGTCCAATGCCTTTTGGGTACAATCTTCATGAACTAGGCAAACATGCCTGCTCTAAAAGTCTGAGAATCAGCAGTTGTTCACTGACTGATTCTCTTACTATAGGTAGTACTATGGAATACATGAACAAATTGCCATGTGACAATAGAAGACTTTTTTTTCTCCCCTCAAATCAGCTAATAAACCTTAAGACTTAAGTATGATCACATGACTGAGAAAGCAATTTGTCAAAAATTACACAACAGGTGAGAAATGCATTACCACTAATACCTTCTGCCTTCTCAACAAGGTATACAAAAGTATGTTCCCAATATACAATTTTTTAATAGATACACACAGAACATGGGGGTTCTGGTTGACATTCCATCACCACTAGTGCACCTTTCAATTAATATGTAATGAACACACTTATCACCAACACTATGTCTTTTATCACGTGAAACTGTTGAGATTTTGTGCTATAAATATCAGACACAAAATAGCTCTAAGTAAACTGATCACTCAAAGTAACCCAAGTAAAACCTGTAGCCATTTTACTTACAATATTCCCTTACAGTGCAAATACTGTTTTGACTTCTCAGTCACTTGGAGGACTAACACACACAAAAAGGAAAAAATAAAATAATTTTAAAAAATTAAAAAAAGAAAATAAAGGGATGTGTCTCAGTATCAAATATTATCTTTTTTCTAATATGTCGTTTGTATCAACACTGACTTCATGAGTTAACAATCAAATGTGCTCCAGCTCCTCCAGTTTTCCCCAAGAAAAGAGATTATGCCTTTCCATTACATTACAGATAAAATAGTTCAATTCTCATCATACTAGCCTCAAAATATTACACTATAAAAATACATTTGATTTTTAAAAGTACCTATGGATTTTTATAAAATGAAGGTACAAGCACTTAAGTAAATTACAGTCTTCTGGTGCTCACAAATTGCAAAATGTGAAGCAGATAGGGGTGAGTTTAAAAGACCGTATGCAAGTTATTTTTATCGTGTCACATGTAATCTTAAAAAAAAAAAATACTAACAATTAGTTGTTGTTGTAAATTAATACCTATAATCGTTTTGTTCCCAACCTGGATTTAAGTGGTGTTAAGGAAGAATAAGCCTTCTGCAGGTCTGAAAGACATCACACTTCTGCCAACAAATAAGATACGGACTAAGTCTATTCACCAACAAACAAGCAGGAGACACAGAATACACAGAGGCAGCATGATGTGAGTTTATGTCAGAGGCAGCAGGCCTGTGACTAAAAGTGAACAGCAAAACCCCTACTGATCTACAATCGTACGAATGGTATAATTTCCTGTAGTGACACTGCTGTTGGTCTCACCACTTGGTTGCTTCAGCTAATCACCTCATTTGCCTGCTTTGGCCATTTGGTGAGATAAAGAATGAGGCACAAAAGGGTGGCAAAGTATGGCAATACTGAGGGAAGGAAAATTGAATGAGATATGTGAGGCTAAACTAACAAATATAAGCATACAGTATTTTCTGAACTGCTTTTTTTGTCTAGGCCCAGTATGTGAAGAGGTACGGCCCCAGGGCAATGTAATGGCTCTGACAGAATATCCCTGTGCCATTAGATGCAAAAAGTTGTGCTTTTCCCTAGTGGTAACACAAAACTCTTAGTCCTGACGTGTCTCAGAACATGAATCCTAAAAAACATCAGTGGGTGGAAACTTCTGCATGCAGATAGACACATAAGCTATAAACATGTAGATTATGAGAACAGAGAAAGTGACACACACAAAAATTAATATTAAACACGATATTTTAGAATAGTCATCAAATTATGATGCAAAATGAAGACTAATCCTCTACCACTTCAGATAGACAGTTCATTTACTCTGAGAGCTTCACACACTCTGAGTGTGAGCTGTGCCTTTAAAGCAGTTCTTTTGTTCTGTCTTCAAGATCAATGTAGTTTGCTGAAACTGAGTTTCTTTAGCCCACTTTGTACAGGTATGGTGGCTGGCAATATCTGCAGCCAAGTTTTGTAAGGTAGAGCTCTTGAAGGTATCTCATATACTAATATAAGTGGTAAGTAAAATAAGAAGAAAATGATGACATTCTTCAAGAAACAGCTTTAGGTCCTTGAAAACTATTATTTCGGTTTGCCTGCAACTGTAAAAATGAGTTTCAGGTAATAGCTTTTCTTTTATATAGTAAATGATGAATGAGCATTTAAACATTGACTCATCCACCAACAAAGATATAAAGAACATAAAAACTCACTGTGCTAACAGGGAGTTTGAGTACTAAAGTCACCTGATTTTTCAACCTGGTGATTACACCATGAGGATGTTCATTTGTCTTTACTTCCACTCCAGTGTTGCAAAAAGTATATATATTTCTACCAAAGACAATCAACCCTTTTAGCTTCTGCCATTTATATTTCTGCACTACCCCCCACAAGATTCTTCTGTTCAAAGTTCACAGGTCTTTTATGGCCATAAAACTACACTTGGAATATTCTGACCTCAAGATATCTAAAGAGATCAAAAGTACAAAACAAACAAACAAAAAAAAAAAACCACAAAAACCAACCAAACACAAAAACAAAACCAAAACAAACCCTTCTCCAGTGTTCTTCTCTCAGTATAGGATTAAATATTCTAAGAAAAAATACTGTGCAAAAAGAGTCTTATCTACTTTGATTACCAATAGCAGTTCACACAATCAGCTCCTCTTTTGGTCTCAATGTGACAGGAATGAGAAGTAAAATCATTATGCTGGGATGAAGGGTTTTTTTAAATGTCAGGGGAAAAAAACCCTACAACTATAAGCCAGAATTAATGGAGTATAAGGAGGGAGTTTTATGATTATTAACATGGAAGTTTTCATTTTTCTGGAAAACACCTTTCCAAAGCTTTATAATAATACTGATAGGAGAGAGCTCCAACAGCACAAACAGAAGTTCACCTCATAATAACTATTATTTAACAGATCAGCTGAATTTTAACATTTCAATAGACACTCTGTGTTCATGGTAAGTCAGAGGTATAATTTCTTGTCAACATTTTATTTCAGTTGTCTCTTGCATTATAAAAGGAAACCATAGGAAGTAAGCCATTAAGATTTTACTGTGCTGTATGCAAGGAAATCTTGCATTAGATTTTTGGAGGCTTTAGGCTGGGTTTGTTTGTTTTGAATCAAGAGGAAAATTACTACCTGCATTTTACATTTTCTGTTTTGAAGTATAAAATGTGTTTCTTATCTTTCTCACTAACCTACTGTTGACATGCTTACCCCAAGTATATGCAACTCTTTGAAAACAAGTCAAGATCTTCCTTAATTTTAGCAAATACATATTTTCAAATACAATCACACCTTTTACATTTTGTTTATTAAACTTGGTCTATTTTCTTCAATAAAACGTTCCTCCTACTCAAATCCTTAGCCAACAGACAATATTGCTGTAGGCTTTGGAAGTGCCCTGCACTTAGCCAACACTATCACAATGGAAAAAAAAACATAAATCAGACATTTAAAAGTAGAAATTCTTTTCTCAAAAAGCTCCTAGACCTGTTCACTGGAAGCTTTCAAAAGAATGAGTCAATGAGGAAGTTAGAAAGAAATTTATTTGATTCAGGAATGTGATTTTCTCCCTCCCTATTGACTAACAGGGGAAGAATATTTAGCTTATGAACTTGGTGAGACTTGCTTTCTAGCATTCAAAACCTTTGGAAAATAGTTGGCTGAAACTCTGTCTGAAAGCTACTACGTCCTGTGAATGGTTTCCTGTGATCTGAATACTGAAATAAAAATAGGCTGAGGAAGTTGGCAAGCATGTAAATTAACTAGGGTCTTCATTCACTGGCATTCCAGCAGTCAGAAAGTAATTACTTAATCAAAATGAATGTATAAACGAAGGATAGTCAGCGAGAAAAGGGGCAAAAACACAGTTCAAAGTTGAATGTGTTCAGTAATATCCACATGCAAACTTCGTCATAGCAGTAGAATGAAGCATATTTGACAGTAACACAATAGATCCAGCCTAGCTTGTCAAACACTTAACTGTTGCAGGATTATTCACTTAAGGCACTTTTAACTTTGCCAAGTTTTTTATAATTTGGGCCAAAACATCGTAAAAATTGTTTGCTAAAATTTAAGCAAACCAGTAGTATTGTTTCTCAAACAAGGAGAAAATGTTAATGTTACAAATAAAATCAAAGAACCTCTCCAAACCCCACCTGCCTTTCACTGAGAAATATGCCTTCATGCTTTGAAACACCGACTTAAATTTTGGCAGGGCAGCCATTGTCAGATAAGAATTTTGTATTTTGTTGTCTCTAAAGGAAAAAAATATGTCTCCCCCTATTCAATGAAGCCTTGGCATGAAAAAACTTCCCTGAAGATTCAGCCTGCTCTGTGGATATTCCAGTGTAGGTCTGCCAGGGCAGTGCCCCCTCATGCTCTTCTCCCTGGGTTTAAGGACTTAGAGGAGGGACCCTCTGCTTTCCTTACTCCCCTCTCCTTGCCCTCAACACTCTCAGCATATTTTGCTGATCAGAAAGGTCTCTCTGCAGCCATCATCTCACTGAGCACCCACCCAGAAAAGCTACCTTAAAGTGAGATCTTGGGCTGAAGTGTAGACAAGTACACATGGCATTCCTTCTAGCTGCATCCTTGTCTCAACTGCTATGAAAGACAGTGTGAATCAAAAATAAACTGGTACATGTGGCTGTGGGCACAGAGATCCCCACCCTATTGATACAGACATTTGACAATGTCCAGTGAATATCTCCGAGGTTTCGGCAACCTTAACTGGGGCATCTCTTGCCTTTAAAGCACTTAACTTTGCAACCCTAGCATTCTTCCAACATGGGTTTTAAATGTAATATCCTACTTGCATTTGGAAACGAACAGGCACCATCCCACTAGGTTTCTAGTCCTAGTCACTCCCATTTTAAAAGATACACCCTAAGGACTGACATACATAATTCAAGTTTTGGATCACAGTAACCCCTCTGAAACTTCCTGTCTCAGCTGTCAAAGAAATTGACCTTTCTCTGTTTAAAGGTGCTTTCTCAAAGGAATCCTCTCAAAACTTAAAGGTTTTTAACATCCATCCAAGAAAAACAATGTCTGAAAGTCTTTTGGACTCCACTTCTGGGCTTCTGAATATATTCGTCATTAGTAATGTTGGGGCTGCCTAAGGTCTCCAATCACTTGTCCAAAGGATATTTTTTTTTTTTTTCTCTACACAGCAACTCAATAAAATACATACATTCAATAAACAATAAATAATAGTCTTTCAGAATTTCTTGAAATATAACCCTGCATTTCGAGCCCTTTAATTGAGACAGCTTCCACACACAGTCTCCTTTCACAGATTACATATACAATCTCAGTCATCACACCATTTAACTAAGGTTGAATGTTGTACACGATTATACGTTATGCCCTGATTTCCAAGACGCTGAGCTTTGGAAACTTTTGCTGACTTTGAAAATAAGACCTAACTGTACAAATAAATGGCACATAAGTCACTCATTACGTCTTTTCCATAGCACAGTAGCTACACAGTTGGATTATACTTTCTCTCCCCCATCTGCATTAAGTTTTACCGTTCCTAAATTTCCATTCTGGGAGAGGATAATCTCACTCAAACTCAAATGTATTTCAGTGACCAGAGGGACCGAGAGGCCCAAGTTATCCCCAAGTATGGAAACAAGTCACGCTGGGCCATATATAATCATCAGAAACAAGAGTCCTTATGAGAGCGACTATTCCCATGTAAAGCCTGAACTGCCTTTTGACAGTTTCTGCTGACGGTGGAGAGAGCTGACCCTGATTGTACTCTCACCTCAGACATTACTGAGGTACCCAAAGTTATAGAAGAAAATCCCACCTTTTGTCAGTGGGGACACAGTGATTTTGCTGAGCAAGCAGCTTGCAGAAATCATACAATCCACAGGAAAATCCTGCAGATGTTGATTAGTCCTCAGAGAGAAAAGCCTTAAAGTTCCTCTGCACAAGCCTCTCTGTTCCCACACAGCACTGACAGCATATCCTTTTTGTCACCTCCTCCCTATTGCTAAGATTTCATCACTGCACAGTGATGAAATGACACAACAGTTAATGCTGGCTGCTTTAAATCCCCTAGCTGTTCCTCAGGATTATATTGCAAATATGGGACATAACTAGAGTCTTTAGCAGACAGCTACCAGGTCCCTCAAGTCAACTGGGAGCCTTGCAGCTCTGCTAGCTCAGATGGCCACCAGCGTTTATTAGCTCAGGATGAAGATCCTGCACTTACTTTGCCTGCAGTCACAGAGCAAGCAGAAAGATGACATACTCAGAGCCCAGATCACAAAAAAGACAGTGTGGGTGTTTCTATTGCCTCCTTTCACATTGCACTGCTTAAAATTACATCCATGATCTTGTAAAAAGGCATCTCAAAGTCATATAGAGAAGAAAACTGTATTAATCAACTTCCTGCATGCACTTCTTCAGGTCTAATGAAAAGCCTCTAAAACCCTCCTATTTTTGATGTTTTATTATTATTAATTATAAATAAATAAAAGTAAGACTATGTCTAAACCATCTGAATTTTACAAAACTTTACACGTTTCTGGTTTGGGGAAGCATGGGGAGAGGAAGTGAATCCATAGAAAGCAGGTTGGAGGCACAACTAGAAATATATCATGTCTTCTTGACCTCAGCCTTCCTTCTCTAGACAGACAGGGCAACTTCCAAATGATCACACAAATTCCATTCTAAGCATCTAAAAAGACTGCATTTTAAAGACTTCCTCTTTATCTCAATAAGTGGCTTTCTACCAAAGTTGCAAGTTCAGAGAGATTGACAGATCTTATAATTGGTTTTCATTTTGTCATTTTGAAGGTTTTTTTAAAAAAAAGATAAACCAAAAAACCAACAACAGATAAACAGGACATTATCACACAAAATAGCAAAAGCTGTTTAGACATGTTCTGGTTCTCCTCTCCATCTCCATCCCCACATCCAAAATTCAAGAAACTACAGATAATTGCATGTTACTACTTACCATTACTTCAAGTAAATTATGCTCTATTGAAGCAAGAAGAGGTTTTCTAGCACTCCTTTGAGTTCAACCAATCTTACTTTCACTTGACAACAGATATCTGCAGGTGTAACTTGTTTAATAGCATTATTGTTTGGCTGTACCAAAACTACTCCTCAGCAAACCCTTCCTTCTCATGTCACTTTTCAAATAGGTATTTGTAACTTTTATCTTGGAAATTCTCAGGTTCACTAAACAAATACAGTCCCTGAACATAAGGGGTTTTGTGCTTTATTTATTACAGATCATCTCCCTAGCACATTACTTAAAAAGACTGCAGAATGAAGAAAGGGGACAGTGTGACACGTTTTCAGCTAAAGCACTTAAACATAGACTACCTTTTTAAAGTGTTTTGTTGTGGGTTTTTTTCTTGAATAAATTTATATAGTCAAGCCACTTAAACTGCTGGGTCATGTCCATCACTGGAAGAAGGATGTTTCTATAAAAAGGAAGTATAAGTTTTGTCACAGAACATCAATACTAAAAATCACTAGGCAGACTTCTTGGGTGAAATGCTGGATCTGCAAAGTCAATGGCACAAGTTTTATTGACTTCTGCAGAGCAGTCATCCCTGCTTCTCTCAGATGACATTGAACTAGGGATATGCTTCAGGTACCTCAGAGGTATAAGGAAAAGGTGAACGCCTTGGTGTCTTTCTTTCACAACACTAAGAGGCAAAACACAGTAGTTCCTGTAAAAGTCTGACACATTAAAAACAAACAAACAAACAAAACCCACAAACCCCCCACATTAAATATATATGTTAAAAACAAGCAAACAAAAAAATAACGACAAACAAACAAAATCCCCAACTATTAATGACATGTTAGCTACAGGTACACAGCTAGGTTTTCAAAGGAAAAAATATAAATTAATTATTTGCTCTTTCATCAGAGTTTTTTAAATGGTTTTCTGTTTCCTTGAAGCAATTTAAGCCAATGAACCAAAATGGCAAAAACTTTCAGCAGTCCTATTACTGGGTACCAGCCAAGCCTAATTCAAATACAGTGGCCACTCCTGCAATTTACATTCAAATTTTCAGGAAAGGCATTTAGACCCAGGGCTTTGCTTCAAAGCCATCTTTGTATTAAATATTCCCCACAAATTGTATAGGCTGAATTCAACTTGAAAGACCATGACCTGTAGATTTACTCCATGGTTTCAGAAGAGACTTGCAAAGCATTATGTGAGCTGCTGCTGTTTCAGTGAAGGAAAGCACAACCCAAAGCCTGTAGAGTGGAGCTGCAGACATGATGTTGATGTCCATTACGCATCATCAGGCACTAAACTGGGGTCTAACTACATTCAGTATGCCAGAGAGCTTCCTCTGGTGAGGCGCAGGATCAAATCACAGACATCTATATAGAAGAATCTTTCTTGTCCGAACTCAGAGGAAGAACAAAACGCTGGAGATTGACAGCAGCAGGGACAGTTTCTAAGATATATATAAGCTTTAAACACCTAGTGTATTGTGCTTTAAGTACATCTGACTGCCATTTCACAAATTAAAACCAAAACACAGGTAACGAACTCACACAGTTTCACTACAGCAACCTTTGCGTTGTGGAATGAAGAATCATAGCAGGTTTAACCATGAAACTTCAGGATTGTAGAAACCAATTAGGTACTTAAGTTACCAAATTAGGTATTTAAGTGTGCTAATTCTGTAGGAAACAATGTTGTGACGATATTGCAACAACATAGCAAGGCTCACATCACAGAGGGGTGGGTGATTTTATCTTAAAACGAGATCAATTTCCTGCACTCCTTTCCCCTAATCCCCTGCCAAGCACCAGGACGCGCGCATCCTACCCATCTGCGCTGTCAGGTTTCAGACTCCAGTGTGTGTGCACTCATGTCGACAATGACACAGAGAGCAATTTATGTAGAAAGTATGTATAAAATAATTGAAAAGTTACCCTATAAGTTTGTGTTCATATGTGTCCAAAGAGGAAATAGGACAGAAAGCAAAGCTACAAGACGTAGATCTGCAGAAGAAAGATAGGACAATAAATGTAAAAAAAATTCAACTTAATTTCTTTTCTATTACCAAAATAACCATGGAAAATAACCAAACATATGCCACATTTCCTAAATTTTCCTGTAAATTTCTTATGTCCCAGGCATACTTTGTCTTCCTGGATGTGTTCTTTAGTTCTTCCCTCTGCCATATGTTCTGTCTTTCCTATTCTCTGTCCATCCCCAATCCTACTGCCACTAGTAGTGCCACAGTGGAACAAAAATATGCACACACACACACACAATCACTCACAGCCTTTTCATATACAGAGTTCACTTAATTAGGTCTGAATAAGACCTCACCAGGAAGAAAGACAGTCTCTGCTTATATGCAATTGCCAGTCACCAGTGACAACAAAATGCTGGTGCCATAAGTCTGCCCATGGAATAGTGCGTGACATACCATTTCGTGACAGATGTGAGACCCACATTTGTGCTTCAGACGTTTGAAAAAAATTTAGTTGTATTGTCTCTAGATTGTGTCTACATAGCTACACCAAGGAGGCACAAAATCACTGCAAATCAGATCTACATTTACAAGAGTATAATTTGGTTCAAAGTATGCAGATAATTATCTGCACAGAGCTGTATTTTCTGGTTAATGTTGCTAACCAGTTTCAACCCTGCACTTAGATGTATGAAAAAGAATGTCTGAATTATCTGGTCATTGACAATATGTATGTATAGATACATAGTTACATGTCCACAGGGATGTGTATTATTACCCTTACCTTTCATGTCTGAGGAAAAGAACCCATGAGAAGCTTCTCTACAGACTTTTAGAAGGGACAGACTTCAACATCGTACAAATAACTTTATTCCATTACTCAGAATCCAAACTGAGAAAAAGCATTAGCATCCTGATTTCAACTCGTAAGTTTCATTATAAATTATATTTTACTTTTGCTTTACTTTGGTACTCTTGGTCCTCCTTTACAAAATTTGGATGTTTCCATGCAAACAACTCTGAAAACTTGTCTTTCTATTCTGACTTTAAAAAAAGGATCATATGTTTTAAGTTGATTCTCTTCTGTGATTGCTGCTCATTCCTAAAACTGAAGCTATTAACAGCTGTTAACTTTCCTTCCCTATAGTTGCTTCACTTTAGTGACAATTTCAGATTAAAATTCATTCACATGATTAAATAAATAGGAATAGTAAAAATAGAACTATAGAATGATAAAAGCAATATAGATATTTTAGATATAACGAAGTTTTTAATTAAAACATGGAATCTTCAATTTGTTCCTAAAAAAATACCACCAGTAAGCTTCACTTGATTGATTCTAGGAGTGTTGCTGATGTATCTTGTTTTAGTGGCATGAATCACATATTAATTAACAATTTGAGTAATTAAAATGTTTTTATTCTTTAAAGATATTAGAGATGGAGCCAAATATCTGTCACACATGTACAAAATTTATGGTATCCAGCACTGAAAGAAATTTAGTGCTGAAGAAAATCTGCTCTGTCTGGCTACTATACACTTTCAGGTAAGTATTTTAGCTTACTTGCTGTATGATATGTACAAACCAAGCTGATCTAACAGATAAATCTGTTGCTCATTGGGATATTTTTTTATATAATTCTTACAACTAAAGGTAAACAAATCCTATTCCATGTTTACAGGAAATCTACCAGCATTTATAGCTTCTGTCCAAACTCAGTGTTTTTACGAGCTTCAAAAAGCAATTATCTGTGTGCAGAAATGTACCTGTACAGCATTGTTTTCTCATCCTTAGAGAAATTAAGAGTTCCTTAGCACACTTCATCAATTCACGCATTTGTTTTCTTCACACAAAAAAGTGCCCAAAATCTGACATCACTCAGGTCGGTAACACCAGAAATACATATATTATTACTATAGTTACTAAAACCATGCTCTAATCTTTATAATTTATATATAATTAGTGCCTTCAGTTCGACCCCATTTGTTGACTGCACAGGTTCTGCCTTCACCTGCGACACTATCCCTCAGTATGGGCTCTGAGCACTGGTCAGACCCTGACTCCTCCAAGGAAACCTGCTGCTGCCTCTCTTTTTCCACAGACCTCCCATCCCTTCCCAGGGGCTTCTCCTTCCCTCAGGACCCTTTCAGCCTCCTCATCATCTCCTCAGCTTTAGGTTTCTGTCCAGCTGCCCTGAACAGAGCTCATCACGCACCTCACTGTTTACCCACCCACTTACTTCCAGTCACACAAATAATGCATCCCTTTTTGCGGCCTCTAATCCTTGAGCATGATAAAGCATTTTTGCGTTGCTCACCTTTGTCTTCCTCACACTTTTGTATTAGTCTTCTGTCATCGTTATTTTCATCTCCTTCTGAGATCAGCACTTGCACTGGCTGTGGGTGCTGCGGGTGCCCGGGCGCTGGCTGTGCACTGAGGGGAGGTGGCAGCAGCCCCTGCCGGGCTAGTTCTGGCTGGTTCCAGCAGGTTCCAGCAGCCCCAGCCCAGGGCGCCCCCTCAGCCCCAAGCACCATGGGCACCGTAGGGGAAGCGGGTGTCAGAACAGACAAAATGGCACCCAGTAGCGAGAGGAAGCAAGGTAAGAAATAGCCCCGTGAGACTGGAGGGGAGAAGGAAGACAAGGAGGAAGAGGAAGGCCAGCCCAGCCTAGTACACACAGCTACATTTGATGGGGGGGGGATAAAAAAAAAAAAAAAATTTCATCACTGCACAACTTTGGTATCTATCCCAGGTTTCTTTGAGATTCTTGTCAAAAAAATCCTCTCGAACACCTTGACAACTAGCACATTATACTGTCAACTCCAAACTTCTGACGAAAAATACATATGTACATAAATTTATATGTCAACCCAAGGAGTATAAAAATATACAGGTACTATATATTTGCACACACCAGTTCTTGCGAGTGCTAGACACAACAGCAGAGACTTTCTTGTGTACCCAGATGTATTCTGACATATAAGTTCAGTGAGAACTTTTGCTCTTATTCCAAACAGCTTTCCCAACAAATCATACAAAAATCAGCAGCCCTTTCCTACATTATTCAGTATCTTTAATACAAGTGCGCTTCAGATATTACCTAGCACTGTCAAATCACAATACATAATTTCATCATGTAAACCTTCATCCCAATCTGGGTTGAAAACATGCTATTGCTATGTTAGAATCTCTACATTTCCACACTGTGATAACCTTGCCTGCACATCTATGTAACACTGCCAAAATATCTTTCATTTCTCCTCAACAGGAAGAGAATGGCTCAACTGCAAATCACAGATCTTAAACAACTGGAGTCAAGTTGCAAAAGCTTGTTTTGGCAGGTCAACAGTTTGAACTTCTTTCTCTACACATCTTCACTCACCATCAGGTCAACACAAATATTTAAGCACAGCTGCAAACAAAGCAAGCCAGTGCTGGTGGAAGGGCAAGAATTCTTTCCTCTCATGCAGTGTGTCTCACACATGTCACAGCAAACTACCCGATTGTGGGGCAACTGGCCCTTTACCCTCTCACACGATATCTGCATGATGGCAGACTCAACCCACAGGTCTGATGACTCCTGTGTGTTTATTTACTGATAATTTTGGATTCTGTCAAATTTCCTCTACAAGGCTGACTCCACCCCTTCACATAATGCTTTGCAGCAGTTTAATTCCTAATCTTGTTCCTTGGGGCCTGGTGCTTCCAGAATATTGTTTTCTATCACCTTTTGGCAAAATACCTTTCTCCCTTATGAAAAGGGGTACACATATTGCTTAAAGTAGCAAGTTCTGTTCAAGTACTGGCATAGTTCTGTCCAAGACTTGTCAGTCACTATGTGAAGCATAGGGAACCTGCAGTTCCCTCAGCAGTGGCAGAGTCCCAGATGCGGTAGTGTTCATAACTTTCTATACATTATTCTGGGCCTCTTAAGCTACAGAAACCTGGGATCTACAGACTGGCCAGATGTAGAAGGACCAGCTAAATATTGTCACAGAGATGTGATTTTACCCATTATACACTGAGAGAAAGCCTTATCTAATAGGGGCTTGATGAAGATCTGAGCAACCTTCTCTAGTTGAGGATATCCCTGCTCTCAGCAGGGGGATTGGACTAGATGACCTCTAGAAGTCCCTTCCAACTCAGACATGTCTATGTTTCTAATATACTCCCAGCCTGGATTCAACTGCTTCTCTTGACTCAGCATCACACTGGAAGAACTAAACAACACAAACAACTAAATAACTTTGGGATTCCTGAAGTATACCTATATGAATCTTATCAGAGGCATTTTGGAAGCTAACCTGGAGGATGCTCTCTGGAGCATACCCCACACACCCTGCGCTACTGGGAGATAGCTTATGAGACCTGACTCAAGTAAATATCTGTTACGCAAGAAAAAAAAAAACTCTTGAAGCGACAATTGTAGTTCTTCTTTTTCTCAGACTAATCAGCAGCTAAAAGTAAGAAAGAAACAGCAGGAGTGTCATATATCATGTTCTGCTTTAAAAAAAATCTGGACTTCAGGCTCCTGGAGCTAAAGAAAAATTCCTTAACTTCCACCAGATGTAGAATACATATTTTCTTTTCATGGCAGTTGCTGGAATAAATGTCTGACACTAAACAGCAAATGCTACTGCAGACCTGATTTCATCCAGTCCCCAGCATCCTCTAAAAAAGGTAAATAAACACTAAGTATGTAGAGGATTAATGATCACTAACTGATGTTTTCTTACAAGATCTGGGATAATTCAGGGAAGACTGAAAAGATAAGGGAAGCAGAAATTAAACTAAACACTACTTTCACTGACCTCGCATGCCTTGAGACTTGCTTTCATATATGACCTAGGTGCTGTGATTAAAGAACACAGGAGAGGCAGAGTCCCAATGCAGTTTTCAAAGCATGCTCACAACATTACAACATTCAGCCATAACTGGAGAAGGCTACACCTGGATCAAATGGATTCTTACTGGCCATGGCACAGAAAGTTGATGGGAGAGCTAGCCTCTGCCTGGAAAAGAAACTAGACTTGTAAATATCATAGATCAGGATCTGTAAGTTAAAAAAAAATAATAATTGTATCCTACATTCATGTTTCTCCACAGCATTTCAAAATCCATTCTCAAGTATGTAAATCTCTCAGTTTTACTGACATTAGTAAAGGGAGAAGAAAATATTCAAATTTTTGAAATAAAAATATAAGGTAGATCATTAAAGCACAGAATTTTACACCTGTCCATTATTCCCTTTACCTACATACTTGGGGGGAAAAAATGTGTATGCAAACACACATGCACAATGGTGCCAACCCTTTTCATCTGATAATTTCAGCCAATAAAGCTGTGAAAATTACTAAGTCCCACCTTCAAAGCTATCAATGTTATTACAGATGAATCCCTTTCTTTCCCCCCTTCTCTCTCTCTCACTCATACACATACATGCACACAGATGAGCTGCCAGTTCTATTTATTAGACTCCTCATACACAGAGAGCAGATAGCTCATCTGCATTTTATCAGGTGTCTGTATAATTAAAGCTTATTGCAAACAGAGATATTATTGGTATATTTTATTACTTGTCTATGAGCAACCGAACAAAGTAAGAGGCATAAATGAATTCACTTTTACAGTAGTTTGTTTTAAACAAATGTCACTACCTACCCACACACACCTAATTATCAGTTCTTACACATTCTGCCAAATATCAAGCCTATAGTTCATAAGCCAGACTCATGACAGGCAGTAAATATTTTCTCCCTAATTTAAAATTTTATTGCAAAATACCCTCTGCACTATGTTAACCTACACTAAATCACACCATGCAACACCAGCCTTACCAGTGTTTACTTGCTCATTCAAAAAATGGAAAAC
>JANIJG010026284.1:30567-58067 GCA_024611175.1 Megaceryle torquata | reverse complement strand
GTCTTTTAGGGCCCATAGCTCTTTGACGGTCTTGGAGGGGCACTATGATCTTTCATTAAAATCTCACAGCAGGACTCCCTCACCAGCAAATCAAGCCTTGCAGTCGAGGAGATTGGCTACATTTAAAAGTAATTTTCAGAAATCTACACAGATTTTCAATTTGGTAATGAAAGCCATAAGAGAATGCAGGCAGCATTTTGTTGAATATTGTTACTAATCCAGTGCTCACATTCGTTAGAAATTAAACTGCCCCGTAACTATTACACTGATGGCAGGCTGCCATTTCAGCTCAGTTGTAATCTCCATTTGTTAATGAGTAGCATGTGCTAATTGTTGTCAGCATCCCTGCCATACATCTCTTCCATAACAACATATTTTACCTGCTGAAAGGTGTTACCTCTCGCACTGTCAGCATCCAGAAATCTCAGAATAGTAGAAAAAAATATTCGGTTTTCATTTGGAATAGCATGAAGTTAAAAGTATACATTTACATATTGATATCCAGACCCTCCTATTGCCTCATTCTATATACGCTACTTCCAACATTAATACATTAAGGCAAGACAAAGAAAGGTGATGTATGCTGTAATGGCACAGGGCACAACAGAGGTAAATTCTCTATATTTTAACGTAAAGTAAGAGATGCAGATCCCACCAGTAAAATGAAGTTGAAGGGTTTGAAAAGTTAGAGTGATCATACCTCATTATTGCAAACAATGTAAGGGGCGGGGAAGGGGATTAAAACAAAACCTGACCTGGAGCTGCAGTGAAGTAGGACTGTGAGGGACAACAGATTGACTCTGAGAAAGTTAGAGCTGATGACTGTGCTGCCCTCAGGTGGAAGGTCTTGTCGGGAGGGGGAGGCCTCCACTTACAATGTAAATCCAGATTAAACAAAAATTTAAATAATTAAAAAAAAAAAAAAAAGCAACACCTCAGCCTTAGTGGATGCAGCAAACCAAGATATTCAGAAGTATGAGCAAGAGGGGTTATAATACATGAATTCTCAAATAAACCAAATGTGAATTGAATTATGGCAGAAGAGAACAATTTTCATCTAGTGAATTGTAAATTGGGTTTGTTTCCAGTTCATATTCAAAATGTAAGGTTGATGCTTAGCTTTTCATTTTATTTTTTAGCTGGGGGGATTTTAATGGAAAATACTGACTTGAAATAACTAAAACCTTATTGAAGAGCTCTAACATGCACACCATGTGACTGGCACACATTCTCTGAAGCATATTTAGTATCACTGCATCAAGTAGATTAGTTGTTCAGCTGCCATAAGCAACAATATCATATATTGCTACATGTTTAAAATTATTCAAATAAGTGTTGTACACATACATAGGATCTTTTAAAACAAACAGTTTTTTTCAATATGCAGGAGCAAGCCAAAAGCAGTGATATTACAGGATATTCTGACTAACAGGAAATGGTCTTCTGAACTTATTTTGTGTGCTCTTTCACAAAAAGAGTGCAAGGACTTCCCTGGGCATTTTAAAGGGTGTACAAAGTACCCACAACATCTCTACAATAACAAGATACTTCACTCCAGGGTAGCCAGCTAATCGGGGTTAGAGCATCACTCAGATTGCTTTAAATGGAGTCCGAAGCAGAAAATCAGCAACTTCAGTGTCAGAACACGCATGAATGATTAACCACCACATCCAAGGGACTGGAAAGACAAAATATGAGGGATCAGGGATCAGTCCAATCTGCTGGAATCTGAAATTATAATTTTTTGCCAGTTTCTTGCTTTTTGGGGAGGCAGAAGCAGTTAGCTGGAACACCTTTACATGTAATTTTAAAGCTTTCTCACCGTCTTGGGTTTTATCATTTCAATTTTGAAAACACTTAAATTTCTCCAAAGCAAAAGAAAACAACAAAAATGTGCTACAGGTTTGACTTCAGAGTTTGATCTACTTTCTCAGCCAAAAATTGTGTTTTCTAATTCCTCCCGTCACATACCGCCATACTCACTGTGACAGCAGTATCCTCATTATATACTAAGTTTCACCATTGTATATTCTGTGGGCTGAGCAATGTGACATTACCAACTCTGCCTAATACGTATCAGCCCACAGAGCAACGTATAATCTCCTTTTCCTTCTCTTACCAATGCAGAAGCAAGAGGTGAATTTAGAGAGCATCAGTTTTTCAAAGCTAGGACACAAGGAATCCCTAGAGATCCCTAGACACCCAACAGCTTTGGCCCCATGCAGTCTGGGCTACTCAAGATGGGCCAGCTCAGCCTAGGTTATACCTAACCAGTGATGTGCTTGGGCTCACACAAAGGAATGGTGAGTACCTTGCCTTTCCCCCTTGACATACCCTGCAGCTCAATTGCAAACCCACAGTTGCTTAGGGACCGATGTCCAAACTGTTCAGGATCCAGGGGCAATTGTGTTTGAGCACAGACAGGAAACACAGTGCTCTCATCCATCTCAAAAATACACTTATGAGGTTACACTGCAGCAGGCAACTACCTTTAAACTGGTGGGAGTGTAGCTGTGGCAGCACTGAGCTGTACATTGTTCCAAAAGTACAGCCCAGCAGCAGAATAAATATTGATGTGGTACCCTGTGATGAGGTGTCTGCAAGGCCTTCTGTATACAGTGGAGTTCAAAGCAAGTCCAGGGCAGGCACGTGGATTTGAGTCACATCTTTACCTACAGTGCAGATGCAACCTCAAAATGCTTCTGCTAAATCACACCATACAAAGGTGCTCTCAGTGCAAGCTAGAAAGCGTTACACTGAGACTTAGTACAGTGTTGCTACTGCACTAAAAATTCAATAAACTCACACTTTAGCTTGGTGCATGCTAATATCCCTCCAAATAGGGATGAAAGAAAGGAACAGCTCTGTGAGGTGACAGTCCTGCAGTTCCTAAGCATGTGGATAAATTTAAGCCAGTTTTCAAACATAGAATTCATAGAATATGTTTGGAAACTTTACAGAGTTGGTTCTGCATTGTCCATTATAAGCCTTAAAAACAGTAGTTCCAATGAAGCTGTTGGTGAGGACAAAGGAACAGTCACATGAAAAAGGTTTTATCAGGTTAGCTTTTAAATAGAATGCCTTTTTTTTAATAACTCAGCAATTTCTATAATTAGCTTTTTTTTTGCTCCTTACAATGTTACTTTTTTGAAAGCAAATGGACCTAACTACATCTTTGTAATCTTTGTTTTCTCGGACAAAAAATGCATATTGATTACTGTCACAACTACTGATCTATTTTGGGGGACACAGGAGAACTGACACACCTTATATCTTTATAAAGGCAAGTTAAAATGAAGTGATTATTTTTAATGTGTCACATTCTGAAATAATTTGCCCATCAAAAAATAATATTAAATATAATGCTTATCTTACCATTATAAAGTAAAAACATTCATTAGATTAATTTTTTAGTGTAACTTCCTAAGAACAAACCCCATTAGTTTAAGTGTGGCCTATATTTTAAAAATGTGATGAAAAAAGACTGAATAGTTTGGGGTTTTTCCATTTTTAGATCTATTCTCTAATCCCTCTTGCAGAAGCTTTCCATTCACACATTTTGCTTCCAGATGTTACTGCTAGTTGTGAATTAGCTCAGGACTTTGAATGCTGTTTCACATTCCTGAGGAAACAGGCCCTCCAGAAGAATTAGCTGTCCTAAGTATAGTAGCTGGCAAACAGGGAGGAGGAGAAAGCAGGAGGCAGCGTCAAAAGGAATTAGAAGGTGAGTGAAAAGTCACACAAACTTAGAAATAAGAGCCTCACATGAAGAGAATGTGAACAAAATAGTAGGGGATCAGAGCTAATAAAGCTGAGGTGCAACATGGAATAATCATACTCACATTTTATACACTCCAGATTTTGATTCTCTCTTCTGTTCCACACCCTTTATACGATGCACTCAGACTGAGGTTTTCTAAAGTGTCCCAGTCAGAAGGAAAACAGCACAATGTAAACTATGAGCACCTGCATGTGCTGCCTGTACAACCTTTCCTATACCTATGCAACCTTTCTTTGCACACTGAAGGGAGCAACCTGACATTATCATTTATTACTTGATCCAGTCTACAAGTTCTCATTTGAGCATGGCCCCACTGAAGCTATGACAACTCCAACAGGATGAAATAAAACACTTTAGACTCCAGAGTTCACTTGGACTCATGAGTTCAGAACTTCTTGGTGAAAGTTTCCTAGATAAACTCCAGCCCAAAGGGAACAACATCCAGGATGCAAACTGAATCCAAATGAACCATACGGCCAAGTTCTGATTTCAACAGGGACAGATTTTTTCCTTACAACTTGCCAAAAGAGAGACTGGGAAACTGTAATATCAAACATCATTGCGACAGAAAGTGTCTTGGAGCTGAAAAAGGTTACAAATGCAGTTTGTTCTTATCTCACCAAAATGGCCCAAATCTGCCCTGTACTTTTTATTCTATGACTACAACAATAAAAAAAGTTGTACATTCACCATCTAATACATGTCTTGCTATATAATGGCAGATATTTAAACAGAAACTGAAGATCTGTACTTAAATCTGTTAGACCAGTGAAATATCTTAAGGGTTGGGTTTTTTTTCTGTTTGACCTCCTGCACAGAGGGGACGTCAAAACCAGCCAAGTCCATAGCTTCCAGAACAAGTCCAAGGTCCACAGTCTGTAACAGTTCTTGCTACCACTCCACACCACCATGAATCTTTCTGGATGTATTGCAAAATTGCTTTTTCTTCCTGCTACACAGTTGTCTGGAGACAGTGTAGCTTTTTTCCAAACTTATCTATTATTCACAAAAAGAATTATTTCTATAGAAGCTAATGCTTCTTTTCCTCATCTTTTTATGAACAAGGTGACTTATAAACAGCTGCAATAAAAATGGTTGTTTTCTTTTTTTTTTCCCCCCCGTAGAAAAGCATTCTTAATAATGCTTCAGAGAGAGCGGAGAGGCTAAAAGATACGTGACATTCATAGATTTCACCCCTGAAGCCACAAAAACCACACTAGCAATTTCTTCATTTGACCAAAATGAATGGTCATCACAAAAACAAATGTAAGTTTGGTATCACTGATTTGGCTGAGACAGCTTAGGGGCTTGAACTTAATAGACTTCCTCTGACAGATTAGGATCTTCTGGTATGTCTGCATCATCCTGTCAGAGCAGATAGCCAAGTCCAAACCACAGGCATGGGTCTGCCCTTGATCCATAACCTTAGAATACAAAATAACTGGCTAAAGAATGTAATAAGACTTCCAAGGAAATACCTTTGAAGACAGTATTCATTTTACTTGGTGGTCCTTTATGGGGCAGGGAGGGGGAAGAAGACAATTAAGCATTAAGAACTGATTGATGCTTAAACAAAATGCCTAACAGTAAAAGCACATTTCTATATTCCAAAGGACCAGGCAAAGCCATCTCTAAGAAGGGATTAACTGCTATCAGATGATATTACTACTGGATTAACGGTGTTTTGCATTCACTATATTTACATTTTAAAAAAAAAAATTAAAAAAATCTCTTTTAAGGACGATTTAAGTGATTTGTATAAAAGCTAAAAGCCAAAAACCTAGATTTTATTTTTATAGCAATGTGATGGATAGTATTCTTTTCATTTACATATCCTTAATTTAAGTAATTTTTCCCTCTTTGTCTGGAACCAGGCCTTGAATTTCAAATCAATTGTTTTGAGAGTACCACAGCCTCAGCCTGTGAAAATAAGAAAGCAATGTATGACACCAGAACTGACACTTTATATTCCAGTGGATATTTTAAGCTGTTCTTATATTAGATAATTGGGATTTTTTTTGTAATAGATACATTAAAGGCAATCATTTTATTTTATTGATAGTCGTTGCTGACTGAAATATTTTGCCAGATGAAAAGAATTACTATGACTATATTACAATACACTGCAAAAGTTAGAAAAGTATCTCAGATACTCACAGTGTGAAATTCTGGATCCTCATTTGCAAAAAAAAAAAAAAAAAAAAAAGTAACACAGTTCTGTGCTCTGGCCTTAATTATGTAAAGCCCATATAGATGTTACCCACTTTCTTTCCCCACCTGTATATCTTACATCTACAAAAGATTACGGTGAAATTCCAATCCTAATGTAAAATTGTGCAGATGACAAAGCTGAACACCACGCTCGGATATTTGTGTTACAAATGAGAAAAAAGAATTTGCTTCAACCAGAACTAAATCACTAAGGTGATATTTTTAAAAGTATA
The DNA here is from genome assembly GCA_024611175.1 of Megaceryle torquata. NCBI lineage: Eukaryota > Metazoa > Chordata > Aves > Coraciiformes > Cerylidae > Megaceryle > Megaceryle torquata. The sequence goes on along the minus strand of JANIJG010026284.1, from coordinate 51,842 downwards.
CAAGGAACAACCATATTCTTATCCAACATTAGTCACTACTAGCCAAAATTATACATCAGAGAATATAATTCGTTGAGACATCGTCAGGATTATATCTCCTGGAGATGGAAATCAGAACTGTGTTTCTCTCACAAAGTCATGTCTGCTTGGACTAGACTTTTTTCAATTCAAATCTTAGTAATATATGCACAATAAACTCACTGTTATAAGTATTTACCATATTATGCATCTTCCTGGTTCTCCTGCTACCCTAACCAGCAGCCATGCTACCATAAATCAGGGGACATATTCTGTAGGAGCTGCAAGCAGCCGTCATTGTATTTCTGAAAACAGCCACCCAAGAGGAGGCAAATGACACAAGAGACACAGTAGAAACTGTGGCATAGTCCACATTTCAAACTGCTACACTCCTGCTACTCATCTTATGAGGTAAACGTGGCATTCTGGGTTAAAGGCGATCAGCAGATGTAGAGATAGTGACGGAGTAGCTAGCAATGTATCTGGCCTTCTCAAAGGCTTTTGGTTTTGTCTTGCTGAAAGCATTTTGATATCTAGGAGAAGCTAACTACACTTAAAGGAGTATGAGATGAACCACCTCCACTATTGAGCTCATGGAAAAATCATCCTTTCAAACACACACAGAGCTTTTTGTTGTTGTTAGGTTTTTTTCTGCTTTGTTAGTTTTTGTTTGTTTGGGGTTTTTTTGATTGTTTGGGTTTGGTTTTGTTTTTTGTTTGGTTGGTTTGTTGGGTTTTTTTCTTCATTGTCAGGAATTACCAGTATTGACAAGTGGTACTTTTTACTGAGCAGTTAAATAGTTATGCTATGTGAAGGACGTTTTCCTGCAAAAATTGCAAATGTCCATTTCAAAACTTTCCATCTTTCAAAAGGAGAGACTTACACAATTGCTACCATCACTATCTGCAACATCTCCTTCAGAAAATTGCACAGCAGCCCCATTCAGTGATTCTGGATGAGAGTAGGAAGATTTTAACTCCCCAACTGCTCTATAACCATTGTGAGTCCATGTACAAGTGCTTGATGGTGGCTACATAAATTTCAACTGCATTCAGTAAGGCCCTATTTAAGGAACATAACAGGTGTCAGAACAAAGAAAGTAGGTACACAACAAACATCTTAAAACCAAGATGAGGCATTTCTGCACAGAGAGCTTTCTTTTGCTGAAGCTTCTCTGTCTCTTTGCCTTGAAAAAAGAAAAAAAATAAAATCTTATTCTAATTATCTGGAATGTTGTGATCTAGAAATGGGGTTCAGAGGAATTACTCACAATTACCAAAAAGCCAAACCTCAGTCTTTCTTGTTGTATTCTTTGCTACACTGCATTCACAAACAACAGGGCTAGAAACATAGTGGAGAACATGTTTACTCACTTTACTGTTGTATTTCCACAACAGAGTTTCTGTAGTCATTCAGTCTCCAAATATCTATCTATCTATTATAAATGTATACATGTTTTAATCTTAATCCTTAGCAGGTAGGACTTTAAATAAGCTTTTCTTCCGAAATATTTCCATCAGCATTATTTGTTATTAAAGGGGAAAAAAAAAAAAAAAAAAAAAAAAAAAAAAAAAAAAAAAAGAGGGAGAGAGAGCTAAAATAAGATTTCGTACAAAAGGTAATTAAGCAGTGTAATATAGTAATAAGTGGAATGAACAATAAGAGTTGTACTAAAATATATGCCTTGTGCAGTAGAGGACTGGTGTTTCAGGAGATTAACAATTATGATCACCAGTCCTCTTCTGTTTCTCTAATACTCCACACAATCTTTTTTAAATTACTTTATTAACCTTTCCTCCTAGCACAGAAGTGCCCGATTATAGATAATATTTCAAAATCATCTGAGGTGTAAGTGTGTTTGATTTGCTCAGTAATTATTTGTCTACTTTATTATATTGACCAAGCACACAAGCTCCTTGACCAGTTTTATTTCAAGTCCAGTTAAGAACCGGGTCATATCATTTTGTGTGATCGCTCCCTTTGGGCTCAAGTGTACCTGAAATTTCATACAGGAGCTCAGTAACTTGGACACAAATATCTCCCACTTTAAACATGCAGAAATCAGCCAGCACGCTATCATTTAAGGTTAAGAGGCCTGCTCATAAAGGAAAGGTTTATCGCACATGTGAAAGAAGTTTGTTTATTCTCTGCACTGCAGACCAAAGATACTTAAGCACACACATGCAAATTTGCCTTTCTAAACCTAAAAGGGTGTAAAAACCCTATATATTTTTCAGTGCATGCTCTTTCATGATAAATTATTCCCAACATGTCACAAAACACATTATTTCAATTTGGACCTGAAGTATTAGCCAGTTACCAGCTCCACTACTATCTGCAGCTTCATGCTAAACATATGATGATCACAGAAAAATATTAATTTCTTAAAACACAGGACTGGAGAAAACAAGCAAGCATGAAAATAAAAAATGCAGTGAAAAAGTTTTCCTGCTCTAACTTTGCAGTTTTGTAGGAAATGAAAATAATATTTACATTTTTTTAAAGTTGAAAATGCAATGAGATGAAACGTGGTACACAGTTTATTCCTGAGGGCCACCACTAGGATAAAAGTATAAAGCCTGGGGACTTTGTTTACTGTCCACAATCAACAAATCCTGAAATCTCCATATGTAGCAGGTTTCTAAAGCTCTGCGAGTAATATTGTATATTGCTGGTCAACTCAGTCACCCATAGAATTACAGTATAGGGTATGGATGCCAGTATTTTAGACCCAAACCGAGCATAAAAAAAACCCCACAAAGTAAAATTCAGTGTCAGCACAAAGTTGACAGGGAATGATTATAACAGCTTCGAAGCTTGAAAAAGAGTGTAAATAACTAGGATCCCCCGCGGGCTCACTCAGCCTGCATACATAACAACTGTGATGGACAGCCACTATGGTAAAGTATAAAAAAAAAAGTCACTCTGCAAAGATGCAAAAATTTCTCCTGCAACGAGTCTTAACTGTCACCTTTCTGACTAAATCAGCTACTTTTATAGAGAAAAAGTATCTATATTGTAAGTTGCACATTTTCAGTACAGGCTTCTACTTTAACAGGTAAACCACTAATATATTTTTCAGTGTTAATAAGCCCCAAGAATTTTTATTTCTTTAAAACAAATGAGTCAAAGCTACATGCTACCAAGTCCTCTCTCTCAACCATCACCCAATTAACTACAGTAAAGAGACAACCAGGACCACAGAGCAAAAGAATTTCAATGAAGGCAGGTATATAAACATAAGAATTAAATATGAGCACACTTTTTCCTTAGGACTTTTTTTGCTCCTTCATATGTACATATATAAGCACAATATGCACATATAGTAATGGCTTTAAAGTGCTGGCAAATTGCAAGTGGGTAGATGCACTGGGTCCTCAGCTTCTGTCAGACATGTGACAGCACTGTGATTATCTGGTCCCTTCATAGTTCCTGGCTGTAAACTGCGAGCAAGGGAAACAGGAATTAACAGCAAACACTAGCATATGTCTACAAATCACTGCATTTTTTTAAATCAATTAGCAAGCAAACTACTTAATTAACTCTCTTCTTTCCATTATTTTTTTCTACATAAGCTTTCAATTTTGGATTTTTTTTAAAAAAGCAGGTATTAAAACTTTCCTCCTTACCCATTTTGGTTATATTTATCTGCCTTGAAATACTTTTTGTAGCTTTTGGTATTGGATTCTTTATTCCGAGAGTCTGATTTTAATTTAAGCTAAACTGGAGCTCATAAATAGGACATAGCAGAGGCATTTGTGATGATCAGGCAGTATGCACTGAGAAAAAACAAGTACATCCAGCAAAAAAAGTCTCTCATGAGATAATAAAAACACATGATTAAGTTCGTGGTTTACAGAAAAACAGAGCTCATCTTGCAAGATACTAAATGCTCGCTTCCTTAAAGAGTCGAGTGTTTAACATGTAGTTTGTGCTCATCAATTTGATGAGCCAGACATGTAAATAATGGTTTTATAATTTGATGAAGTGAAAGAGTCGCTATTAGGTTTCTGAAAATCCCAAATGTGTTCAAGAATGACCCTCAGCAAAGGGCTTACTTTTACCCCTAGATATACAATGCTTATGTTTTGCTGGTACATTTTGATCTTTCTAGTGTTGTTTATTCAGAAGCTTACCATTTCTTTCCTCACTTGAAAGAACAGCAATATCCAAAGGCCATTTCTGGAAGCCAGCACAGATGCAAGTATTTGTTTTGGGCCACTTTGTTTTCTTTGTGCTATTAGAATGTATCATGTATTCGGGATGTTCCCTCAAAAAATTAATTAAGAGTATGTGAATGGTGGGATAGGTTAATCCTGTACAAACTTGTATTTCCTTGAATAGAGTAACAACTCTTTACATGACAGATTTCTTGGTTGAAATAGCAAAGGAAGGTGGGCAGCCAGTGTTGTTTGTGGGCTGTTTAGTATCCATTTCCTTCAAAATGACCATTAAGAGACCACATCAGTAGAGAGTCTTACGTAGTTCTCTGAACCTCAACCTAGCTCCACGAAATGGCAAAACAATTAGTAGCTTATTAAGTATACCTTTTTAGTTCCTTTAGAAAGAAAACAGTTTTATAAGATTGAAGATAGGGAAATTTTGCCCAGTTTCACAGTTTACATCTTACCTGCTAGAGTTGCTGTTTCAACTCAAAGAAGCTGATCGTTCCTTTTCAATTTTAACTTGATACCACAATGCGAGCCTTGAGAAAGTGGGACAGTAATGAAAATGCATTTGCTTTGAAATCAGTCTTACAAAATCCATTGACTACTGTTATTCCTGTTTTGGGCCAGAAGACTTCGCAAAAATCTTAGCAAGCATAATGGGATTCAGCAGCAAAATTAAACAGTTGTATTCATAGCAAAAGAGTAACTCTTAAAAGTGAAATTCAATGCTGTCTTTTACTGTTTCTTCCTAGGAGTGGCCAACAGAGCAGCAAGCAAAGAAGTACTTGTTAGCCATGCTAAGTGAAGGCAGATTTGTAATCTCACAGAAATAAAAGGCAGAACAATAGATATAGGAGATACTATTCTGTACTAGAATTAGCATAACCCAGCACATCAGAATATTAAAATTTAAAAAGGATTTCAAACCATCCTTGTATCATCAGCAGAGAGTCATGTCAGTTTTATTATTGGTTCAGCAGGATAGGTATAATTGTATCAATATATTAATGCTTGATGCATATTGTCTGTGATAAATTGCTTGCATAAATAAAAAGCACCAATATTCAATTGCCAATGAAATAATCACACATCCTAGATCTTTATTATATCATGCATTATTTAATTACAATAATCAGAATCCTTTTGAAGGTAAAACAAGATTAAAAAGGTTTTGTTTTATTGGATCTATATATTTGATTTACACTTTATATGTTAGCTTTGCATTAAGAATTTATAAGGCATCAATTCAAATGGTGATATTACAAGAGTTTATTCCGTTTGTAATTAGTAGAGTACTCTTAAAGTACTCTGGCTATGAGATAATATTTCAGTATTTTAATGAGCTTTTTAAGTATAAATGATGTAACCATTGTTGAATTACACATTTCTACCTGAAGAATAATGAAGGAAACATTTTAATGAGAAATGTAATCATTATTAACAAATGATCTACTAAACTGCCATTTACTGGCATTTAAAAGCTTAAGAGCAGAAAACTGTATTTTTGTACATCTGCATCACTACAAATGATTATCCTCTCAGTTGCTCAGGCTTCCTGGTATAACTTTCTTTGTCAGGTTTTTGGTTTTAAATTTAAGAAAAGCTTTCTTTAACTTACAAGTGTCAGCTTCCTCTGGAAACTATGGGGCTTGTCATGTATACAGATGATTTAAATAAATTAGCCCCTTTTCAGCCCTCAGCATTGTTTTCAGTGTACAAATTCTAATTCTTCAGAGTATTGATGCTTGCATCAGCTTGATTTTGAGGAATGCCCTGTAATCTCCCTGATAGCAACTCAGACATGGCAATCCTACCATGGTGTCGACAGCAACATGTGAAGCTACCACATTTTCTTTATTAAAAAAAAAAAAAAAAAGAAGAAAAAGACAAAAGACACACCACCCCCAAAAAACAATCCTTGAGTTCTGCGACAATCAGTGCATGTGTGTTATGAGAAACACAGTACACTACCTATTTCATCTCCTTGCTCACTTCTCCACAGGCACTCACTCAGTCAAAGCAGGATTTTTCATATAGTTAACATCCTCTTTTCCACAGAATCTCATTCATATCACCATCTACCTGTGACCTCAACATACACAGAAAACTTCTCCTGAAATTGACGCACTGCAGGACAGCAACGCCTCATAATTCACAATGCTCCTCTCGACCTTGTGAAAGCTTGTACTTTGGTTCACAATAAGCTCCCGTGAAATCATGTTGGGAGAGAAAACTGAAGGCAGTAGAGGTAGATAGTAACAACACCTTGCTCCCATACAGGAAGCCACCCGGACATAACAGATGAGATGTGAAACAATAGCTACTGAGGAAACAAACATTTATCAGTCTCTAGGCTCACTTGATGTAGGATGAATGGAGATCCATGAACAGGTAAGGCACATTCTGCTCTACAACAGTACAATGCTGTGATATTATACAACAGTGTAATAGGAACTTGGTAGTTCCTTATTTAACCCAGTATGATAGATACAGTTGTGTGCAATAAGGTAACTCCTATCAGTTTGAGCAGGGGGAGGGGGATTTTACTAAGTATAAAAACAGACTGTAGAAAAACAAAAGGGTAACAAGTAACAGTGATGTACAGACATAAAACAAGCTGTATACACGACGTGATCTCAGAAATACTACTGAGATTTCATAGAGCTAAGTAGTGGTGGATCTTTTCTGCAGTTAGGTTGTTTCTACACCCAAAGCAGCAGGAAATTCCTTGCTATTAAATAGTATTATTATTTTTGAGTAATATTGATCCATTATTGCAGCCTGGCACTAGACAGTATTAGTCCACCATGGGGGGGGTGAGGGGGGAATTGAGGTTCCACTCTGTTCTAAGTTCAGCCCCTCAGTAAAAATTGGGAAAGCAATACAGATAAAACTAACTTAGTGAAGCATTATTAGTATGTTTCCCTCTCATGACTGAAGTTTCCAAAGCCATCCAGTAGCAAAAAATTCCCTTTGTTCCATGTGGGTCCCAAAAATTCTCTCTCTACCCACCTTTATAGGGAGAAGAGTCCAGGAAAGGGGCAGAATAGAGGCTGGATATAAATGTATCATTTCTCTTGCTATTAATGTTCTTTGCTAGGAGTGAGGGAGAGGTGTGAGAAAATCAAACCAAAGAAAAGTCTAATTCAAATAAACGCACACCCCCTGCCCCCCAAAAAAACCACCCAACCACGATGCTAGAAAAAAAAAAAAAAAAGAAATTAGTCTCTTCACCAGGAAGGATCTCCTCTGCAGACAGACAATTAGTTCCTATTCATAACACCACCTAAGGTAATTCAGACTCATCAAGCTACTTATCTCTGGTACCTAGACTGCCTCATTATCACATTTGAAAAGATTAGAAGAAAAACTTCCTTGAATGAGTAGTAATACACCAAGAGTCCTTTTGCTCCTTGAGGATGAGGGGGATTAAAAGGGATGGACAGGAAGGTATAAGCTCCCGGAAGGATATTCTACACCAGACACTGCCCATGTACATCAGGGCAGCTTTTCTTTCATACATAAAAAAAAAAGGAGGACTTGCAGCTCCTCACCATAGGTCAGATTCTGCTCCAGATCAAAATCCTGGAAGTTCCAACAAAGCTTTTTGGCAAAATTGCTCAGCTCAGCTTTTGCTCACACAATCCCTCACTGTCCCAAAAGGATGGCACTTTCACTTGCATAAAATGTCTTCTGAGAGCTGGAAAAAGGATAGAGGACTCAAAGAAAAAAAAAAAGAATTCATTCAAAGGAATTCATATAGTCTAATTCATATAGTCTAACTCATAGCTGGTTTAGAGAGGACAGCCCTTTCCACTTTAATGCCGAAAAAACTGCAACAGAGTCACAGCCACAAACTGATTACCAGCAGTCTTACAAGGAGCTATTGGTGACCCTATGGGATCTGCATTGTATCTCCAATCCCTGTGCATCAATGACAATGAAAAACAGTCTCTGCTCTCTCTTGCTCAGGAAGAATGTTTCTGTACATCTTCACTTGGAGACAAAGCCTTTTAAGATTCCCCAGCATGGCTCTAGCTAGGTCTTCTAAGAACTGTAAGCTTTCCAGGACAAAGCTAACTCATACAATCATTAAGCAAGGACTGGAGAGACCTTCGTACATGGACTTATTGCACAAAAAGCCTTTATAAAAATAAAACATGTATAGAAATTATATCTAATATATATATCTCCAGGCTCATAAATAAGACACATTCTGAAAAAAATCGGTGCACTGCTTAGCTGTTGCAATGATTTAAGTGAGTTACTGGGGAATATCAGCAAAATTGACACAGAAACCAGAAATGGACAAAGGTGAATGATAAAACCAAGAAAAAACCTTGAGCCAAAAAGTGTATCAAAACTGCCCCCACTGACGTGGTTTCTTTACTTAGAGATGTAGTGCCATTCTTATCTGGTTTATTCCAATGCAGCATTTCTTTGATACACCTTTTAAAATTTTCAGTCTAATTATAATGAAAAACATTTTGTAATTTTGTAATAAAAATGTTTCCTTATTTCTCATTACCAAAGAACATGATCTTGCACAGCTACTGAGCATGCTTACAATGTGTACAGTGTATCTTCTCTTTCTTAGCATTTAATCTCTTCATAGTCTACAGATGTCAAGAGGTTCAGATTAAGCTTGTTAAAGATCTGCTTCACTCTAACTCACTGATGATTATTTATTTAGCAGTTTTATGTAACCCTGTCATTGATAAGCACTCTATTAATTTGCCGAGGGACAAATCAACACTAGCTATTTTTCTACTGGCTATTAGATTCAGTGCTGCTGTTTGTTACAAACCACTTGCCAGTTAATTATAAATTATGGGTCCTCTTTGCCTATATTAATTGATATCTCCTCTGCCTTTGTAATACTAGACAAATAAATTGAAGGCAAGATTTATTAAGCAGTGTATGTCTTCTGTCTCTTGATTAGTATTCTTTACTTTTTAAACATTTATACTTGTTTATACAGATTTGATGGCAGAACAGTACATTAGAGAACTGATCCTTGGGGTGTTTTGGGGGAGACGGGAAGATGTATTTAACAGCTTCCCACAAATTAGGTTGAAGTGACACATGATTCAAGTTAGGCAATCTTTAAATGCTCCTTTTGATTTAATAAAGTCTTAGGTTATATTAGAGCTACGTTTGAGTGTGAGAATATACACACACCTGCAACATGTACGGAAAGAGATGCATGTGGATATGCAAACACACAGAGATCTCTAGATGTCCGTCTGATACCCCAGTTAATAGAGGGAGATTCCCTGGCGGCTCTTTTCATGCAGAAAGCCAGGATTTTCTACAGAGAGTTTAATTTTAAAAACTTAAGATGTATTGAGTGGTTTCAGCACAATGGAATGTGGCCATTTTTAATTTGCATGAACATGAATTATACAAAGTAATTGTATGGTCTCCTCCACTTATATAGGATCACTAGCTACATGGAACGCACCCTCTCTGAGATGCTACACTCCAAAAAGAAGCAAGACTTAAAATTTATGCCATGTACTTTTGAAAAGAAACTTAATTCTTTTGCTCCCTTGCCAGTGACAAGCATAGAAGTAGAATGCAGAATTCAGTTCCAGACTAACTTCTTTAGTTTCAAAGGGATTCCTAACAATTACTCCACCGCTGAAATTGGCCCACAGGAACAAAACATTACACCATTTCAGTGAGTGCGCGTTTTACAGTGTCTCATTTCCACTCTCCAACCCTTAAAGTCCATTCCTCTATGTAATAAGGATGTGACATACAGAAGTGTTCATCAGGGTTATAAAAGGTTTTACCCTCCTGCTACTTGACAGATGTCAGGAACCACTGAACCCAGAGATTACGGTTACATTCCAAACCTAATTATGAACAGTTTATTAAATGCAATTAATAGCTTCATCTACAGGCCCCGAAGTGTTTTGCTATATATCATGTTAGGTAAACTCAAAGAATGCATATTTGTGACCCTCTGAGTGAAGACCTTGCTGTATTGACCGTTCACAAGCAATATCTCATTAATTATTATAATGCACTGATTAGTATATGCGCATGGATGTGTATGTTTTCTACCAGGCAGAACATCTGTATCACCCTCTGGAGGCCAGCTCACAAAGAATAACAGTCATAATATTCCTATAGTTCTCCTAAGTCATGGTATATTCCACATAACTGTATAATCATTGCCCTTTCATAGTCAAAATATCCATAAATATGTACCCACAACCAACCTGCAGCTCAAGTGCCTTTTCAAGTAAATGTGTGAAAATTATCTGATGTGACTTACTGAAAACAAGTAGCAAAATTAATTATAAGCATTCCTGCATGCTGAAAGGAAGAACTTGGGATTTGCATCATGGAAAAAGCAACGATCACCTATCAGTAACATTATCTATTTAAGTTTAAAGATTCTATTTAATTTTTATTTTCTTGACCATCCTTGTTTCCATATACACTTGCAGTACAGCTCAGATTCTGAAAAACCTTACTTAAAAAATAAATGCTAAATTTATTCATGCTATTTGTCTACTTCACCAAAGCCATTATTTAGATTTCATTTATTAATAAGGTCTGAAAACCATTTTGACACCTGCAGACAATGCAATAAAATGGAAATATAACTAGAAGTAGTAGTAAGAGTAATGTTTAAAAAAATAAATACACCTATATTATACCTTAACAGCAAGGCACTTACTTATAAAAACAACAACTTTAGAACTTTTTGAACAAAATTATACTGAAGAACTGAGTGTGAGAAAACAGTGCCAGAACCACCCAAAACAGCAAAGTCCACCCAAATTTTCAAAGCAAATGCAACTGCAGTGCAATCAGGCTGATGTGAACAAGCCTTAAACAGGCTGCTAGGGACATGGTCAACACAAGACTCACCTAAAAGCAAAGCATATATTTGGGGAAAGTAGACAAACTGAGTGTACAATCTGTTCCTGTGGTCTTAAACAGAAGTAGACATCAGAGATTAAAATCAGTTGAGAAAAAATGTAGTCAGTTAATCAGCTACGGGACAGTTTAGCTATTTTTCAAAGAAAAGGCAGTTGGTACCTGTGAAGTCAGGAAGAGGAAGAGCAGTGATAAAGCATTTAGCTCTAGTGGAAGAGACAGATACACACTTTATAGTCTGTGCAACACAGAGAGGTTGACAGGGAAGGGGCTGGGGTAAGGGTATAATGTGCTGCAAAACCAGCATCCCCATTACAGCTCTGTGTTCAGCTATGTATGCAAGGTCACTGCAGAACAACAGGCCCTTCTCCACTCTACAAGCAAGCGAGCCAAACTGCAATCAACACCCGGGTCCTGCAAGTGGCAACTCAGCACTGCATCAAACATCTGTGATGTCAGTGGATCCAAGGTAAGGAATCATTTCAAATAACACAGGAAATGACCTGAACTGTTGTTGTAAACCATTTTTTCTCCAGATTCACAGAAGTTTGAACCACTTTCTTGTTCTATTTTCCATTTTCTTTCAGAAGAAATGTAAAATTGAGGCCTTGACCACTCAAGGTCATTAAAAATCCCATTAACCTTTCCACAAGGTAGGGCTTAAGTAGGGTTAATTAAGCAATATTGCTTCACAGGGGTCTGAAGAAGCATTTTTCTTTCTAGTTTCACTATATACGCCAGTAGGTTTGCATGCCTCCCCCAAGTTTTGTTTCAAATTTTGGATCACATCTCCTCAAAAATAAAAAGAAAATAAACTAAACAAAACAACCAAAGAAAAAAAGAAAAAAAAAAAGAAAAACCACCAGCAGAAAACCATGTAAGACCTCAAATTCACCAGGTTCCATGTCTCACTGCAAATGATATCCCTGCTCTTTTAAATGAGATTCAGTGGCCAATAGAAGGGTATATACACCCTAAAAAATGTTTTGAAAAAAATATTTGCACACTACAGAAATACTATCACTATAATGAATTAAAGAAAATACCAATACAAATTTTCTGCAAACTATAAGTAATAATTTACATTTATTAATTGCTGAGTGGTGTAAGCATTCTCAGAAAGAGAACTCAAAGCAAAGACAAATCAGTCATAAAAAGTGAGAGAAATATAATAAACTGCATATTAGGCTAGAGAAAAATCTGCCATAGAGAGATTGGAAATTGCCACCATACAAGAGGAATCTGTGACTTCCATCTGTAATTGCCTTCAATCATCTTCCTCCGTACCCTTCATCAGAACTCCCTGTACATATCATTATTCTAGAATTATCAATATACATAGATGATAACAACCACTCAGAATCACACTTGCAAGGTTCTGCTTTTTAAATTTAAGGGAAATATAACTCAGAACACTGCAAAATGAAACTTTCTTTTTTCATAGGAATCCAAAATTGTTTGCAGGCAGAAATTGTAGCAGAGGGGTAACATAATCCTCTGTGCTATCTAGTTCTACTGAATCGCATAATGAAGCTGAGCGCTGTTTGGGTATTAATTCTCAAGTGTTGGTAAGTCACATAAAAGCATGCAGAAAAATAAACTTTTCAGCCTGTTTTGTTCAAGAACTTAATTATGTAATTAATTAAATTAGACAGTAGCAAATTCAGAACAGGTAAATTTTTTTTTTTTTCCAGTAAATAGACTTCAGAATCTCGTGCCACAAGACACTCCTGTTAACAACTTAGCTAAATTAAAAACATTAGAAATTTATGCGTCTGGCAAGCATATGTAGGAGCAAAATACATAAATAACACTAAAATAAAACATTTTATCAGGCACAGATTTACCAGAGAGGTGAAGGGGACTGCACCTCCCACAGCAATAGCCACTCTGAGTGGCACGTGCTCTAACATCCCATGGAAGGGTTATTAGAAGTTACACGTTCAGTACAGAAATTTTTCTTTTCCCAAAACACTTTGTATTAAACACAAAAAGAGGATGATGACTGCTTCCAGCCCAACTTTGAGTAATGTGAAGAAAGCCTCTCTGTATTTCTTCCTCTTCCTAAACCCTTTAAATACCCACCTACCAGCACTGTGTTCCATGGCAAACTGAGGTGGTGCGTGTAGATAGGATGGCTTGTAAACGGCATGAATATTTCCTGACAAAGTCAACTGAACATTGCAAGCCATCTGTTTGGTTTGTGACTCTGTAAAATGTAGTGAGACTTGTCAAAGAGAATATACAAATTACAGTCTATTTACCTAAATAGTTGAACATGCAATCAAAATATTTTAGTTCTTGACTTTATCCTACCTTAGATAAAAATAGCTGATTTTAATGGCAGTCCTTAGTCCACACTGGAACTTTCAAAGCTGGACCTATTCTGAATTTCCTTGTTTATCTACAATTGAAAAAAAAAAAAACAAACTACATAAGAACTATGAAAAAACAACATCCAGCAACTGCATGATATACTGTACACAAAAATTCAGATGGAGAGGTGAGTGATTTGCCCAGAGCCACACACAAATTCAGCAATATACATGGAATTATAACACATGTAGTTTCAGCTCTCAAACCTATGTTCATACCACTATATCACACTTCACTGTAAAATATTACCTGACAGGACCTATATTTATTGAAAAGGAAGTATATATTTTCCGCTAGAGTGGGAAATACTTATCTTTTTTTAGCTGTTAATATTAATTTTATGAGTTGTGTGTCTGAAGTTTATTATTAATGTCTTCTTGGGATTTCATTAATACTACAAAAAACCCCAGAAGACAGTTTTGATGCAAAGCTTTCTTTAAGTGGGTAAATTCCCTGGGTTTTTTTCTCTTTTTTTTTTAAGCCAGAAAGGGTGGGTAAAAGACCTATAAAATAAATGCTGAGTGAATAGGACTCTAGAGCTACAGAACTTGTGCTGTGAAAATTCTACTTTGTCTGGCAAACACTATTAAACAGAAATCTATGAACAGCATTTTTTTTCCATTTCATACGGGGTAAAAAAAAGAAATCAGATCTGACCCAGTGACTTCGATGACAATGGTAAGAGTCCTACTTTGTACAATGAGTTATAAAGACAGAATTTTTACTCTTGGGTGGGCATTTTGACATTCCTAGCAACAGAGCTTCTCAGCAACTAGACTTGCTGAGATCACTTTTTAGAGCTCTAGTTGTTGGTACCAGTGACTCTGGTATGTCAGAATAACCCCGATGAGCCATCTGTTCCCCCACCACCACCACCCCCCCCTCCCGATTACTTTATAAATTACACAATACCATTAAGGAAGTGTTGTCAAAGTGCAGATTACTACCATTGCCATCTCCATTTTTGAATACTTTCTGAAATTTGAGTTTTACGTACACAAACTTCATACTTTTATGATAATTTGGGTCATTCCAATTGGAATTCAAAGCCAGGTGTCAGTGGTGAAGTGCCTCGAGGCTGTCAAAATAACTGTCTGTGTCACCTTGTCCTCCTAATGATCCTTATATATTTAACATAAACATCATAAAAGTAAGTGATTATTCAAGCAGGACCACTACATATGTTTACCTGGTCTTGTTTTTTTAACTTGCACTGACTATAACAAAATAACCAGGAAGAGGAAAAAAAGACAACATTAACTTCTACAACAGAGCATCAAACAATGGATTTGGAAGTCTCATGCTTGCTGATGTTTCAGACAAACCCCAGAAACCACTCTTGTTGGGGGGTCATAATGGCACATGCAACCTATTTTCTTACGGTGCTCTGTGCTTCTCATTATAATGACAATATCCAGCATTTATATGGCTATTTACATCTTTTAAGTGCTGTACCAACAACTAATTAATCCTCACAACACCCTGTAGGGTAGGTAAGTATTATTACACCCATTTTATAAATGGAGAAATTGAGACAGAGGGGTAAAAGTGACTTGCTGGAAGGCACTCAGCAAGTTATAGGTAAAATTCAAATCCAAAACACAGGTGGCTCCAGGTTCCCAGGCCCATGCTCTGTCCACTCAGCCTTCTTGCCTCTCATAAGAGCTGGTGCCTGATTTTAGAGTCACTGTTTACATTCAAAGTTGTCCCCAAAAAAACCCCATACTATGAGCATGCATTACTTCCATCATGTGCTCAAGACATTTCAATCATGACAACATCATGTAGTGGAACAGCTTGCCCAAAGAGGTCATGCAGACTTCATCCTTGAAGCTTTTCAAGACCCAACATGACAAAACTGAGCACTCTAGTCTGATGATCTTGGCTTTAGGCAGGATGTTGGATTAAAGACCTCTGAGGTTCCTTTTCCACCACTTCACATTATCAAGTCTCTTTTTTTCATCTGGGTTCTTCCTTTAGGTGCTCTGAACTAAACTTGTCCTGTGGCAGGCACACCTATATGCAGCACTACATCTGGACCAACATAAAATATATATATATATGCCATTTAACAGGGAACTAAAAAAATGTGTCATTTCCAAAAACTATTTCCCTGTCTGTATCCCAGTTTAAAATTTTCACCAAATATGGTCTTTTCCATGAGAGAAGACAACCTCCAGATTTTCTTCTGGCTGTGCTTCCTAGTGAAGTCTGATCAAGAACCAGAAAAAAATGAAAATAAAATCTTGAGGATTACTGTTAGGACTACTAAGAGACAGGCTAAGGCTACATGGTGCAGTCAAATATACAAGTCCATATTCTGTATTACAGGCCCTATGCAGCCCCATCTTTGTCCACAGTGCTGGATTCAGGTTCAAATAAGCAATTGGCAAGAGCAATATAAATGTTCTTGGGATGATTCTCTGCTTAATGACCCTCCTTGTTGCAGTATCAAAGGTAAATTCAAAGCTAATAGCCCATATGCCCAGACGTAATCTCCTCAGCAGTAGCTAGTTCTTTAGGGGAGCTCAAGTTCCTTTTGGGGAAAAAAGTAACAAAGTTTTTTTTAAGCACTGGGTATCCTGCAGTTCCTACTAAAATGAAACCAAGCTGTTTGGGAGCTTTTGTTATTTCATTCTGATGCCTAATGGGTACTGCTGGATGGAAAATTGTTTTAGGAATTGAGCCTTAAACATCCTTATCAACTCCCCTGCATTCCTATAAAAGATTATTTGTATTCTTTTGCATATACTTCAGTGCACAGAAGAAATTGCAATACTCTGACAACTTGAAAGCAAAATTATCAGCCACATTGTCAAGCAGGAGCCAAAAGATGAGGCTACACTAGAAGCAGGTAAAGCCAAAAAGTAAGCGTATGCTTTTATACACATATTACATAGGTTAATAGCTTGGTTCTCTGTTGCCTTATTCTGTTCACAGCCACTTACATTAAGAAAGAAGGGGTTTAAAATACAAAGTCAATACTATGGTTACCTTTCACCTGTGCTTGTAATTCCTCAAGGAGAAAGCTGGATATCAGGCAGTAAATTGTTCCAAAACCCGATCCACATATCTACCTACAGGCAAACAGACTATTTTATACTGAACTGTATTTCCTAAAGAGTAAGTAGACCCCAACAAAAAATGTCTTGGAGACATGAATTTGTATGAAAACTTTTCTTCTCCTGCTTTTCTCTCTCTGTGCTTTTTCAGGGGTGAAGCCAAAGGCTAAGCTATATTTGACATTCTTGGAAGTCATGTTCAGAAATAACT
Source organism: Megaceryle torquata (assembly GCA_024611175.1). Taxonomy (NCBI): domain Eukaryota; kingdom Metazoa; phylum Chordata; class Aves; order Coraciiformes; family Cerylidae; genus Megaceryle; species Megaceryle torquata. Next base: position 35,109 of record JANIJG010026284.1, on the reverse strand, counting down.
ACAAATAAACTCATATTTAGCCAGTTTGGGCTGTCTGTTAGCCACTTGTTGAACACAGTGCATTCTTGCACTCTATGGGAGGGTCACTTTTTAACCAACGCACTGAGAACTTCTCTGCTAATCTGGTTTCTGAATCTCCCACTGGGGTGCTTTACCACATGGATAACTATGGCAAGAAAACAGCTAGACTTATAGAATAGGCAAAGCTAGTATAATAGCAGTTTCTCAGGTTCAGAAAAGAAAGCATCATGATAATGTCAATAGCCTTTTAAAAAACTTAATATGTATACACACACACGCACACACATATAGTTCTTGTATAAATCAGTGTTTACGGGGTTCACGTTTGTGATTACAGACAGCAATATAGACAAAGCCACTCTGGTTAAACCCTTTGTGAGAGTTATTAAGCTGTTGACAATATGAGAATCAGATGAATTTACCACTGGTTCAGTAATTGTCTTTCATATATGAGCAACCCCCTACATACAACTTTTATGATTCATCATATTTATTTTTTGTTTCCTCAAGCAACATCTTTTATTAGTTGCACACTCACTATAGAAATTTAATTTCTGCAAGAGAACAACAAAGCAGTTGATTATTATTATTGAGAATCTGGTACAACACAGAGTGAAATAAAATCTATAAGGCATTAAAATGACAGATTAGGCAAGAGCTGTATTCATTTACAAGTGTTAGAACATCATGTTAATGCCTCACAAGCACAACATAAAATGAAAATCAACTCTTTCATGCTGCTTTACTAATACTCCAAAGCTCCACGGAGCACAAATAGTAGTCCCCGTTAAAGAGGCACTGTCTTTTTGTAGTTTGTAAATGCAGCAGGTTTATCATTAACACTTGACGGAAAACTCTCTTCCGGTACTTACCGGCCATAAACTTTACATTTGTACCACTAAAGGATTTAAAGATGATTATTACTGATCTCTGCTAGACCAAATGTATTAAGTATATGGATGTCCCTTCATGAAATTCTACAGTTTGGGAACAAAACATCCTTGGTTAGAAATCTTTACTTGGAAAGCATTATATAAAAAAGCTTTTCCCAATCACTGAAAGGCTACCATAACCAGATTTACATTCCTATTAAATCTTACTGTAGCTTTATTTACTATCAAAATATCTAGACATAAAGGATAGGACATGCAAATAGGGAGAGTTGAAATATTTACTTCACTCACACTGATCCAATCACTAGTGTACATATTTGATGGTATTTGCATTCTTTTGATCATGTTCTATGTTACTAGCATCATGATTTTCTTGGACATATCACCATACTTTCCACATTCTTTTTGCTTAAACTTAAACCTCATCTTAGCTGAAAAGTAGAAAAATTATACACTGCTTTGAAATATGTTATTCAAATTTCTGTATGTCCTATGAAAGGAAATCAGTGGATTTTGTTTAGTGACAACCATCATACATACAAGTTGTTTAAATTTGTTCCTCAATAATGATTAAACACTTGTAAAGATTTTGAATCCTAGAACCATTTTGGCTGTAAGAGACCTTTAAGATGATCGAGTCCACAAATTAACCCAGCACTTCCAGGTTATCACTAAACCATGAAAAAAATATGAAAAAAAAATTAATGGTCTGGATAAATGTTCTCAGATTTAGTCTGTGCTGACTGCTATATGGCTGTGACTACCTTGCTGTGGTCATCCACATTGCCATAAGTATGTCTTGCCTATATATAGCCATAAATTCTACATGAAGACATCTTTTGATCAGGTGAGGAGCATAGGACAGACCTCAGTCTTGACAAAGGAGCAGAAGATTAACGTTGGACCATTGCAAGTGAGAAGGGAACATGGGGGCTCTGCTATCTAGGAAGTGGCATTAGGAAAGAGAAACAGTCACAGTATTTTTTCTCCACAAGGCAAGGGTGGGTATTTAATTTCTATCTCTTGTTCCACCACTAAGCTTGGCTTCCAGCCACAAAGGGAATATAGCGTAAGGAACAAACAGCACCTATAACAACATACCGTTAAAAATTTAATTTATGCACCTAAAACCAGCAAACTGTAAATAGATCAAACGTTGAAGCACAACTATCTTCATCGTGAAAAGCACTTTAAGAAAAATAACATTACACATGCACTCTGCTTATTAAGTGTTAATACTTTTTGTGGATCATCCTTTGGATATAAGAATTGTAAACTTCCTGATCTGACAAACTCACTGATTTCTAAGAAAGTTGGAAGCAATCTGATATACTCTGATATTGGGTAAGTCTGTAAATTACCTAAATCATGGAAGGTTGAATTTTGCCCTGCTTATTTATTATATACTACCTATTTTGTGATATTATAAGTCATAAAAAATAATAGGAAATAGCAAAGTTTACATTTATTAGCAACAGCAATAACATTTTTGTTTACCTTAAACTGCAAGACAACAAATTTCTCTAGTTTCAGTTCTAACAAGTGAAAAGCTAGTTTCATACCTGCATTTGTCATAGTATTGTATCTTTGACCAGAAGCAAGCATACTACTTCATAACTTAGGAGCCCAAGCACAGCAGTAAAACATACATATCATACAGTCCCTGCCTCTGTCAGGGTCAGACAGGATAAAAACCTGGAGAAGTGTGCTAAAGATTTTACTTGGTGCACTGTTACAAATTAGGTACCTTGAAGTAGGTCACGCTCTAAAAGCACTATTGAGCTTCCCTAAACCAGGTACTCTCACAAACACCTGGGGCAGGGGGAAACCCCTTCTTAAACAAGGCTTAAAGGTATATTTAGTTGCCAGAAGAAAAGTTGGTATTCAGAAGACACGACCAATGGTAGATATATACTTAAATATTTACCCACAAAACAGTGAGTGACACAATACAAAATCCTAAAAAGCATCAAGAAATAATGAACGTTGCGTTCCCCAAAGGCACAGCTGAAATTGTAACAGGATTTCCTCTGTCTTTCTTTGCAACTTTAAAATGTCCTGTCCTTGCCTCACTTGAAGGGTGAATGACAGCTGGGTGAGAATTCTGCACAGCAACACTGATCTTGTATGCTAACCTGCTTCTGGATCGCAGTAATAATGTCACCATACCAAACTATTTTTTCCATAAACCTGAAAAAAAACCAGCAAAATACCCCTGCTCTTCTGCTTATGTTGCATCCCTTCTGACTCATTACATTTTTAAATCAATATGAAATTAATTTTACTGACTCCCCAGAAAAACCACCACCACCAGATTCAGGGAAAACTTTCAGAAGGAAAAAAAAAAACCACAACACATAAATGAGGATGATATGCACCAGCTCTAGTTGTATAGGCACCTCCACCTTTACTGCTTCTTGAACCACAGAATGCAGTTATGCACTGTTCCAAACCACGCTTTACCCACACAGTATGTTATTTTACTTTCTCTCCACCCACCATTCAAACTCATAAACTATGACTATCAGCACAGCTTCTTTTTTTTCCATCAGTATGAATGCTAAGGGTGCAGGATTCATCTCCCTTATAGCAAGCAGCTCCAATCCTCTGCAAACCACATCTAAACCTGATAACTTACAATGCTCCCTTTATGGACAAAAGTACTTTTCCAGCCACTTTTCACCAGGCCTATTTTAGATAATCTGCTTTATGATGAGGCTCACAACCAACTACAAGGGGCCTCGTATCTCCAACACAGTAGCCGCAATGTAGACGCTTGCATTTTGTCAGCTGAATCTCACCAATTTTTTATTGTACAACCACTTTTTACCATCCATCCATGAGTTTCTATTTGAGTTTTAATCCTGCATGGAAAAAAATATCAAGATTTCTAACTATGACCAGTGAATATTTTGAGAAAGACGATTCATAGCATTAGATGATATCCTTCAAAAGCACTGCAGAAATCACTGCAAAATCTCAAAACCAGATGTTTTCACATCCTATACATCCCAGGCGCAGTTTTTACTTTTAAAAAATAGATTAATTGAATTATGTCCTCTATGAAAATGTCATAAAGAACTTCAGAAGTAAGGCATGATAAGGAAGAAGTTTGGATTTTTCTACTAGAGGTGTTCAACTTAAAAATATATTTTACTTTTAATTTCTTATGCAATACTTTATCAGAGTACCAAAAAACCCACCGTGGGGACAGAATAAATTACGCAAGCTTTTAGGTTCAGAATATCATTCAACACTTCTATTTTACATGTAAATGCTAAGGAGGGGAGGAAATTTAAAACCCAAAATGGAACAAGCACCCATATTTTTGTTTCCTACTTTGCTCTGTTTTGTGGTCAGTGTTACAGGACAATGTTACAGGCATATGTTTGGGGTTTTTTAGCAAAACATTTCAAACTGAGCACTACATCCAAATAAATTCTGAGTATGCAAGGCAAACTGCAATAGCATTCAAGTTTTTGTGGATCCTGCTGTTAGGAACTACTATCAATTACAATGTCTGGGAACTAAGGCAGGCAGAAATACAGAAATACTGCTCTAACCTAGGGGGGAAAAAAAAAAAAAAAGTATAAGGAGAAAAGAAATTGCACCATAAGGAAAGTGCATT
>JANIJG010026284.1:10382-30467 GCA_024611175.1 Megaceryle torquata | reverse complement strand
AGTGCATTATTTTGGATGACATGGACATGTAAACCACTGGAATGAAAGGGAGTAAGAAAATAAGGCAGCACTGTGAAAGAAGGTTCTTTCTTCAAGGAAAAGGGAAAGGGAAAGCTGTGAAAAGATCATGCCTTACCAACATCCAGTTGTCTCTCAAACATGGTCATTTGTTCGCAGATTCTTTTTTTAGAAAGCAAAGATTATGAAATTTAAGGAAAAGCTCAGATCTACATTTGCTCTCAGGAAGAGTGCATGTCTATACATGCACCTTTATTGAACAATCAAGAATCCTCTGAACTGCAATTTACTTGATACATCAAAGGATCAAAAATATTAAATCTATAATACATGGATACTTTTTATTACCATATGTGGTTCATAAAAGCAATTTTTAATATGACTGCTTAATTCTAACCCATTACTACCTTTTTTTTTTTTTTTCCTCCAAAATGAGCACCTCCAACAACAATATTGTTGTACTCTCTACTTTAAGGTCTGCAGATATCTATATCTTCCCTTAAACTACTTCTTTCACAGACCAGAGTCCTGCTGTGCAGCATACCATGAATGGGGTATCTGTACGAGACCTGCCACTAACTTTCTCAGTACTCGGCATTTTTGTCCTAGTTCCTGTCTGCCAGTCTCCCCTGTAAGAGAGGAGAGAAGGTAGCGCAGGTTAGATTCAAATCCTAAATGTGAAAGTGACAAGTAGTGTGACAGAGTGAGACTTTTGTTTTGTTCTCTAAGAAAATTATTTATAAATAATGTCATTTTATAATGTGCTTACCTGTGGTAATATACATCTGTCATGTAGCCGTAAATTAAAGGTATCCACAACTAATGAGAACTATCAACTCTCTATATCATCCCAGGAAAGGAAAGCCAAGAAAGTGACATCAGGTTTATTATTTGCACTAATAACAGATATTAAGACATATTTTCCCAAGCTTTAGTACACTGGAAACTGAGGGTGCTCCAAATTGACTAGTAACTGGTACAAGTTTTACAATAGACAAGGGATGATTAGATAGGCAGCTGAATCCTCTCTTCACCAGTTGGATTGCTGTGGGACTAAAATCTCAGGAAACCGATTGCATTTGAGAAGAATTCAACAAGAAAAGAGAAAAGGGGAGTTTTCCAACAGTAAGTAGAGAGAATGAGATTCCAGGAATCTAATAACGAAACAGGGACAAGAGCTAACTTTGCACAAAAATCTCAAACTTCGATAAAGGAACCTGTAAGGAAAGATGCAGACAACATGGCTTGAAAAATTGACCTGTAGATTTATTTTATGAAATTTTATGTGCGTGTCAAGCGCAAACACCTAGGCAAGATAAAAGGCTGGCTAAGGACAAACTTATCCTGAAAGACATGGAGAGCTTCAACTTGAAAAGGTGTTTAATAAGAGAAAGGGACAACTTATTCACTACACCATGAAAAGGGCTATTTGGTAACGCTTCTGCTTCTTCCTGTTGCAGAGTTCTCAAAGCACTGTGATGCTCTTTCTTGTCAAGAAATTTCTGCTTTCTGATCCAACAAAGACAACCTTGTCACCTATGTTGTTTGACAACCCTGAAAGGGACAGTTGCCATATTATTATCAGCATGCCTTTCCCTGTGCTTAGAGCAATGTCTTCACTTTCCTAGCCCTGGGAAGAAATAGGTGCCTGGATGAAAGTCACTCAGTTAAAGTTCAATCAATAAAGAGATCAGGCCTATTGTCAAAAGGAAATTTCTAAGACTGTGCCAGTACCAGTAACTGCTCTGTTACCTACAGACAGAGATCTGTCTGTTGTCATAAATATCTGCAGCCTCCAAAACCTGGTAGATGTATCTGCACTGAAAAGAGTCCTAGTGAGCAAAATGGACAATGGCAAACTCCTGCCATGTCCAACTTTGTCAGAAGGTGCCTGTCCTTTCCATTTAGTTGCATCTTCTTATCCGCATTTTTCTTACTTTAAGTCTTAGCAGCTGTAGCATTCCCAAATAGTAATTAAATGAGAAACAAGGTAGAAGGTTCCCCTTGATGGAGAAAGGATGCCCATGAGGTGAGCAAAGCCCATCTGCAATAATATAATTCACCTCTTTCCTACTTTTTCTACCCTTCCATGACTGAATGAACAAAGATCCAGTGGGACTGTGATTGAAAAACTCAAGGGTTGCCTCTGGTGCATAACTAGCAATGCCACAAGACTAAACCTAAAGTGCCAGCACAAGAACCCTTTCAGTTACACAGAATTAACCTGTCCATCTAACAAGCAGCCTCCAAGATCTCCTAATAACTGACAAGGATGACAGTCACAGGTTTCCCTAGATGGCCACACTAAAAACTTGGTGACCCGCAAAAATGCCTACTTCCAGAGGAACTTAGACTTATTTAAAGACAGAATATTTTTGCCACTATCATCTCTTCCCATGAGCAATAGGGCCACTTTAAAGTTGATGAGGAGACTCTCTTACATAGATGGAACTTCCTGTGCTGTGAGCAATCTCCATAACTCACTGTCAAACTTGGAGATGATGGCTGGAAACAGCCAAGAAGACTCAGTAGTTTAACCAGAATAAGGGAACACTGATTCTGTCAACTGTTTTTTTCTGTGCTGACTGTTTTTAAAGTCCAGGCACTCTTGCAACAGCACAGAGTAAAGCATCACCCCAACCTTTTTTCTAGTTCTCTTTGATAGAGCACACAATGCTCAAAGCTAATTTTGTACTAAAAGAAAAGTTTATACAAACAGGGGGGAAAAAAAAAAAGTGGGGGAGTCTGTAATAGAAATGACATTATTATTCCTGCTAATTACAGGATTTCCTTTGGTGGCAAAACAGACCTATTTAGAACTTTGGCTAATGCTAATAACTTCATAGATCAACGTACTGTTTAATTGATGGAACAGATGGAAGACACAGACTCTGCAACATTAAAGAGTTGTACTTAATGCATTGGAATAACTGTGACTTGGTTTTAAAATGTTCTCCTAATTGTCTGGATGGTTTAACAGTGGCATGAGTTCTATTGGATATTTCCACTCATACTGATTTACAAGTTTATAATATGAACTTATAAAACCGATGATTTGTTTTTCTTAGTGAGAACTAAAAAAAAAAAAGTTTTAAAGAGAGCTACACTTTTGTGGGACAGAACTTTGTGTAACAAAGGTCAGGATGATTCAGCTATCAGGCCAACAAAGCACTGATGTAGTTAAGTCCTCCCTGCTCACTAAAGAATCTAAGCACACATTTAGAGGATTTGATGAAAATGAATGGCTTGCAAAGAGCCTCAACACTCAAGACACTGAGCAAGAGAGCTGGCTCCTCCAAAATTAAAGATATATATAAGCATATCTTAAAATTACAACATTTTAACTTTAGATTCCTTACACCTTTAATGTTAATTGCACATTACTATTTATATACAAGAGGATGGTGAATTTGTTGATAAACCAAGATCTCTCTTCAAGGCTGCTTGACCCCAAGGTTTTCTTGAAATATCCTCTGGCAGCAGACAATAAATGTTTATTTTATAATAATATCTGTCTTTCATTTATATCAATATAGAAGACAAAGTTTGACTGGCCCTAACAAAAGAAAGAACAATAATTCATGCAAAATGGCTGGGGCAGGAATGAGAGGGAGGAGAGGGTATTGTATGTTGAAAAAGAATATGAACCTACCCTGATTTGTTATTATACGGTTTTCAAGTTAAAAAAAGGCAACACACTTATTACCATTTTTTTTTCCCATTCCATTGCTGCAAATTATAGCATTTGCTATGGGAACTAAAATAAGACTGGGAAATTAATTCCATCTGGACTGTGTCTTCTGGACAAAGGTAAAAATGTGCCAGTTGCCCAGTGTCTAGAATGGCCTCAAAGAAACTCGACTGAAAAACCACCCCACACATCTATCTCCCTTAGCTCCTCGTGTGTTGACTGTATCCTTGCATTAGTGTGAGGCATGGTGGTGCCAGCCCACAAGAACAGCCAAGCTTGGCTCCTGCCTTCCCCGGTAACTGCTTTCCTACGGGGTAACTCAACACCAGACTTCCACTCTCGTTACAATCTAACAAGCAGGTTTCTGTAGTATATGCTATATATAACATTAGACCAGCCACAGTCTACCCGTATCTGTTCAAACATGTATCTTCTAAACAGCACAAATAGATTGACATAAAATGCTCTAAAAGGGCAGACTTAAAAGACTCCAGTCCTCCCTGACCATATTTTAGAGGCACTGGATGTCTGAAAAGCATCTAACTCCTCCTGATTTCAAGCAGAGTTAGATGTTTATGTATTTTAAAATCCTATTCGGCATCTTTTGCACCTCTAGAAGGTCAAATGCCAAGCAAGTCTACCCAGTGCCCTTCAAGGTACAGGGTGGACACGCAATACGCCTTTTTTTGTCAGTGCTAATTAGCACGGCATAATTATTGGTGTAAGAACTTTCGAATCACTTGTTACAGAAAGCGTGAAGAAGCGCTAAACTATCATTTCCCTTTACATACATCCCCACAAAGAACAGCTCTCAGTGGAAAGGAGGCCATTGTACCCAGCCGATTTCCACCTTACACTTTAGCACAAGGTGACTCTTTAACCAGTAAAACCTATTCTGGTTTTTTTTTTTTTTTTTTGTATAGATGGGAACAACTAAGAGAAGCTACAAAACCACTCACTTAACAATGCATCTGCTGTTAACTACCAGCAAGTTACCCAGTAACTAGATAATTCAGAGAAAGGAATAAGCAGAATAAATGTCTCTGCAACATGTTTTACAGCCCCTTCTATACATACCTCTGACACCTTGTTATACCTAGTCTTACTCAAGCAGGTTTTTGTCTTATTTTCAATAAGCAAATGGCCATCCAATCTCTGCCCTAGTAGTAACGGTAATTCAAAATAAAAGAAGGGACACACCTCCCCCCCATGTTAACATTCATCTGTCCTTGATTACGCAGGTAAAGTTGTTTTATGAGTTGTCAATAGAGAACAGAGCAAAACCATCTCCCTGCATGGCTTCAAACAGAACGTACACTCTGGGAGCAGATTGGTGTAAATTGTGATGTTTCTATCACATATGAAATTCAGTGGGCTTTTCATTTTCAGTATAAACCTAAACTAGTTAAAGTCAGTGTGTGGAAGCATCTCTGCTATGAAACAGCAGTTTGCATTAAAATTACATTATATTGTTTTGACATGTCTGAAGCAAAGGTTAAAATCATCTTTTTGCTGGACATTGTTTCTGTAACACTGCCCCACCGCAAAGCTTCAATATGAACAAGCCCAGAATGATGTGAAATATTTCTGATACAAATTTTATTTTTATGTGAAACTATTCAAATGCTGCTGTACAACATGAACTACCTGAACCAAATCAAATCCTCAGGTCAATTCCTTCTTCCGAGTGCTCCTTAGATAACAAAGTCTTGTTCTGCGAATCTGTTCAATATATTAAAGTTGATTCACTCGGACAGTGTGTAAGATATAATACATTAATCTGGGCCATTTCAATTTCTGAGGCTGGGACTATAAAACTGGTGTGCTGCATATCTAATTTTTTTTGAATACCTGATTTATGCATCCCTCTGATGCATAGTGTCGATGGTATGGTGGATGCGGCTGCTGCATTAACAACGGGCTGCATCAGCACTCAAATCTTATCTTGTTAAATCAGACAAATGTAGCTCAATGAAAAAGGAAGGAATAAATGCCTAGGATGGTTGAAAGGAGTGAATTTTAATCCTGTTTGTTAGGGGACTTGCATGGTGGGGGCTGAACGACTGAGGCAGGAATGTCCACCAAAAGCTTATGGGACTATGAATTATTATATGCTTATATATACACAACTACACATGCAGTATATACAAAGACACGGGTTTTCATTTTATTTCTACACAGTCAGGTAAACATCCACACACCGGCATTCATCCATATACAAACACACATTTTTAAAATTGGAGAAATAAATGCCTTTTAGGAAAAATAGGTCTCTATTTACAAAGTGTATATTTCTATCTCTTTCTGATTCAAGAACAAACATAATTGCTTCTTTATGTATGATCTATCATTTTATGCAGTGAAACAAAAGTTATCACATGGACTAAGAATCCAGAAATAGATTAGATTTTCAGAGTAATTATATCTGTTTATATGATTTTGTGGATAGATGGAGTACTGCTGTCTCTCTATACACAGTCAATATTAATTCTCAAGGAAAGAAAATGTTCCATGTTTGCACAATCAACGAGACCTTTAGAAATAAGCTTTCTGACAGACAAGTAAAAGTTTCAGTGGTGCACACTTTGCAGACTCAGCCTAGATATTCACAATAAAAAGAAGATATTGGCAGAATTAATACTTGGGAAAGATCCCAAATCACTGATCTTTAATTTTAATTCCCTTCCCTAATGAATTCTTGTATTCTATATACAAATTGCAGATCAGTAAAGAACCTTTGTTTGTTTGTCAATAAAATATATTTGGGAACAGGGAAGGATTACAAAGCTGTTGTATCAGGCTAAGAGCATTGCAGTACCAGCAGCATAAAGCAGAAGTAGCATGTACAAAGCCAAGTTTTATCTGGAATTATTTAATTGTCTTAAAGGTGAACTTTCATGCCCAGTAACACACTGAAAATACATTATTCAAGCATGCATCAGATTGGGCCTTACTGCCTGTTTTTCTCTCCACAATGACTAATTATAACAGCAAAAAAAGCATTGCAAATAGTAGACCCCATCTTTGCAACCTCTTCCCTCGTGCATTAAATGACAAGGTCATAGTTCTCCCTTTCTAACATCATTTCCGCTTGTTGTGATGTCACAAACAGTATTAATGTATGTAGTGATGTACTATTTATGAGGGCTGAAAAGAGTCTACTATGCACAAATAATGTAACCCCTCTCATATCTGAAAAAGACCTAGAACCAAATCCTTGAAAAGAAAAAGAGCTATTTGAATGTTGTGCTTTCATTTCCCTTTTGACTGAACATGAAAGCTCATCTTTATATTCATGAAATATAAATATTTTAGAGTTCCTATCTTGAGTTAACTTAACCCAGCCTTACACAAACAAACAAAACCAAGCTAACAACAACAACAAAAATAGAAAAGAATCAGTGACAGAGGCCCAGACACGACAGAGAAAATTCATTATAGACCTTTTTGATCCAATTATTCAGGAGAGGTTGGGATATGCAGCCCAAATATGTGCAGGCTAACATAAGAGAATACAAATGAAGTCTAGGTTCTCACTTTTCCTAAAAGTTACAATGGCTTTCTTACATACCATGCATATTAACAACTGTGCTGATCAATTCAAAGCTTCATTCCTATTTAGAGAATATGGGGGGGGGGACACGGGATAACACGACACATGGACATGACAACAAACTATGTTTATGCCAACGAATCCAAATTTAACTAAAAACAAGAATTAATGGCTCTGATTGTTTCGGAGAACAGTGCTGTGAATAGGGAGGCTCTATTTACTTCTTCACTAACCTGGTAAGCACTTTATGGTCTGGAAACAGGTCTTCCAAGGTAAGAAAGAAAAAGGCTCTTTAGGCATGTGTTTCAGTGATACAACACTGCAGCACTGTGCTACAGAACAACAGCGGTCCACGGATGACATGCCTGAAGTATTGGTGGTGTCTACCATCCCCAACGACTCTTGCTCTCAGCTGAGCACCCTATTCAGTAGAAGCAATGGGGAGACAAATAAAATGGCCAAACCTTGGGGAAAATACAGATAAAATGAGCAAATCAAGATAATTGTGCTAATTATCATAATGAAGGAAAGATTTTGTGTTTGCATGAAGGCTTCCACCCCCACCCCCATTATGTGCATGATGCTGTGGATGCATTCAGGGCAAATGAGTTCCAGGCCTCGCTAGATGCTTGAATTTCTGTCAAAGCGGCTCCATTACATATGTGTCCCCCAGGGTCAGGCTGCATTAACTGATTCCTTTATTCCATACATGATGAACTAGAGTCAGCAGAGTGCATTCCAAAAATGCCTTTGTAACGGCTATTTTCAGTGTCTGCAGGAACTTCAGCTCTGTTTAAAGTGGGGTGGATTTGGGGGGTTTTCTTTTTCTGCCCCCCCCCCCCTTTTTTTTTTTTCCTTTTTGTTATGTGGTAGAAAAAGAAAACATGAAATGTCTTTAAGGTCACGGAACAGTGACCTCATTGGCTGGGCTAATTTGATTGTGCCAGAACAATAGCACTGTACTCCTCTGCCAGCGAAGTGCATGCTAATTATGCGATTTGCCCTTGATAAGACCTTGGTGGGTCATTCAGCAGTTGTGATCTGTCACTGACTTCTAATCATGTATTATCGTCTGGGTGAGTCAGAATGGTACCCTAAGCTTTCTGTCTTTACAGCAATGTGGCACTCTAATTACCTTATGCCAAGTGGATATGCAGAGACTGAATTAAGTGATCACTGTGATTGCCTTCAAAATCTTCTCTTTATCCTTTGTGTTGCTTCTCTGCAATTTACATTTTAAGATGCCGAGAAGCTTTTGGTGAGCCTGAAAATGCCACTCTAAAATATAATGATTTTTTTAATTTAAAAAGCATAACACTAAATTTAAGACATACCAATTCCTAGCAGTATTTAAATGCTGCTAAACAATATCCCTCAATAAGAATCTTTCAGTAAACCTTTTGGAAATTATAAGATATCCTTTACCTTTCAATATGCAACCAAAAGAGAAACAAAAGGAAGGAAGCCTAATCTCTAAAGTTTTAACAATTTGAAACTTCTATTTAATAAGCAAAATTAATTATGAAGTTCTTTTCCACCTTTATTATGACTGCAAAATGTACATGGCAAAACAGCAAATACTCTAGATCAAATATAAAGCTTAAAGAGCTTCATCGCTGTGTTCTTGTTCATTAATAACAGTAAAGACAGGACAACACTGTCAGTCTTACAAATTTGGGAGCAAATTTTTCACCTATTGGTTAACTCCTTTTGTGTCAGTTTAAGGGATCTGTGTTAGGTTAGCTAAGAAAATGCTCCATATTTTACCCAGTACTTTAAAAATCAGTTAGACCTGCACCATACTTCTCTATTGTTGCATAGCAACTCTCAAAAACTGCAAAGCAATCTGTTATGGTAAAACAGTTGTATTAACATCTGTATTTGCCCAAGAATGATCTAATGCCTTTTGCAAAGAAAATGTGGCGATATGTCTCTAGGTTAAATAAACAAAGTAATGATTTATAAAATTTTATAAGGTACATTTGTCTGAATCATCCTTGAAAATATGAACTCCGAAGTGCTACTAGAAAGTTGTCATAAAACAGACAAAAAAAATCCTCACAATGCTAAATTTATTGTACCACTAACAGAAAATAAGGATTTTCAAAGCTTTTCTGTATTGTGGGTCAATATTGCAGTATAATTTTTTTTTTTTACAGAAACAAACTGAAAAAAAAAGTCAATAAAAACCATAAAGGACAATTGAGAAAAAATTGCAAGCCTTATTTTCCTTGAATCACATGATGCACAAGCAGCATTATTTGCTGAAACCTTGTTTTGTTTTGGGGAGGGGGGGAAGGAGAGAAGACAGAAAGACAGTGAGAGACAGAGTGCCTAGAAATAAGATTCATTCCCCGGGTGGCAAAACAAAAGAGCCCAAGAAAAAAAAAATAAATAGACAGACAGACAGACAGAAAAAGAAAAAAAAGCTGTAGAAAGTTGACACAGTCAAGAATAATGGCTAAATCTATCAAGTTTGATCAGGTCTGCTATAATGAAGTGGAGCTTCATATTCCAAGCAGGGACAATGAAGACAGAAGTCAGGCTCTAGAAATGTGCTGCTCACTTTGTGCTTGGAATATGCAGCAGCCAGCAGGGAGCCACAAGATAATTACACAGTATTTGTGTGGTTCCAGGAAGCTTCCTGCACAGGTTGAATGCCCGCGCTATATTAAAAGGCAGCACAGTGAAATATTTTTAATGAATATTTTTGTCAGTGAAAGAAAAGGCATTTGAATGATTTTTGTGTATGCAGGGAACGAGAGGTAGAACATCACTGTCAAAATACAGGTACCTTTATTTATATTTACTCCATTATTTACAGTTTGAAGAGCCTAATGTCCTTTCAATAATACAAATCACAACACTAGGTTAATGTTATTTAGGGCTAATTGGATATACAGTCCCCTATCTAATGTTTGCTGTTAGTACATTTCCCTGAAATCCTGCATCAAAATGGCTTGAAACTACTTTTATTTTAATTTCCAGTAGGAGCTGAAATGTTTAGACACATTTAATCAGAAAACTCAAAGAAGAAGTAACACAGATGTTGATACTTACTATTCAGTAGCCCTTGGCAGTGATAGATCTAAAACACAAGAATACATTATTTCAGCGCTCTGTAATTCTCACCTAACAGATGTGAATAATCCACTGAATTAAAAACCCCAGACACGATACTCATAAAGGCTCAATTTGCAGTGCAAGCAATCGTATTGATCAAAACCTAGACTTTGGTAAAACAGTTAAATTGAAAGGCTTTTTGCTGGCCCAGAATTCACCATTATCTACACCTAAGCAAGCCCCTGTATTGCTGCTTACAACTGAATCACTTCTGGTATGCACGGACAATTTGCTGTTACATGCTGCTGTGTATCCTCATGCAAGATCAAATAAGGCCCTTTAGATTTCACAGCACTGTCCTCCACAATAAATACAGGTACATACTCTCACTTTCTGCTCTAGAGCAGTGACTGTAATTCACAAGGATTTTAAGGGGTCAAAATTTTAATTTTTAAACAAATACCATGGTCAGTTTTATAATTAACCTGTGATTCAATAGAAAGAAACTGCCTGTCTGAAAAAGGAGGCCCAGCAACCCTCTGGTCCGCCATTCGGGATTAGCGTGGCATCTCTGCCTGCACCGCCCCAACCTCCTTCCCACTCAAAATGTATGCCTAGATCTAGTCTACTGATTATCAAATACTGAATGAGAGAGAAGGTTTTGTTGCTTTCTAGGCATGCATTTTAATAACTATATTACTTGGGAAAGGGAGGGAGGGGGAAGAGAGAATTATTTCTGGACAACTCTGAAACAAGGAATGTAATTAAAAGGAGTCACTACTTTGGTGATGAATGAATGACACTTCAGGTAGCCCACTGCAGCAGAAGACACAAAGAGTTCCTCCATATCATCATGAGAAGAGAAAACTTTCACCCCTCTTTTTTTTTTAACTCTGTCCCTCCAAAAAAGAATAGTGAGTAGTCCTGGGAAAACAGCAATAAAATAGAAAGATGCTCCATCTGAATTAGGTTATTGAAGAAAACCACCACATATAATATAGCCAAAGACGTGAGGCTTTTTTTAAAAGAAATTCAGAAAAACTTCCTCTGCCACAAAGGCGGCCATGGGAGCTAAGTGATAGTTTTCATTTTATTTTTGGCAAGTTCTTAAAATTTTTACAGCTCCAAATGTTTGAGCCCATCTCTTAAATGGAGGGGAAGATAATAATTACTCCTTTGGACCTCCGGCTGTTTGAGGTTGCCTTCTGCGATTAGAGCAAATAGTTGCAACTAATCAACCACAGCAACTCATGTTTGCTCAAACAGCTCACTCTACCAAATATGCTTTTAAGTAAAATATCTAACTACAGCTTATAGTGTACTTATCAAGAACTGAGCTGTCATACACCCACCACAGTACTCAGACCCTATACTGTGAGCATGCAGTTCAGGTTTTTTTCATTGTTGTTATAAATAAGCTGAAAGAATAAAAACTTCATTGGGTCAGAATCTCAATTTCGTTACGCCTGTCCTTTTAATTCCATGTAAGCCAGTGCATTACACCAGATTTACAGGACTCTGAGTAACAAAAGGATTCACTCGAGGTGATGGAATCCACTTGGGTTTACACAAGTTTAAGCAAGAGCAGAATTTAGCCTCTAAAACAGAAAAAAAGGACATTTTAATGCCCTCACTGCTCCACACAGTCTTCCCTTACATCAGCCATATAAACTGGTTAATGTAGTCAGGGTTTCTTTTTGCATCTGTATATTAAACAGTTATTTTGCCAATATTTATACGCCCATATCCCTCAGGTACAAGCAGAGCCGAGGATATCAACCATAGCTGTTAGTCCCATCGCATGAGATGAGCTTTGTATCAAAGGAAAAAAGGCTCCTCTCCATCTCACATGCTTTATTTTATTCAACCAGCTCTTTTTCATATTGTTACATCCAGTGAATATAGCACGGTTGGATTCAGAAGAGAACCTTAAGCGTTATCATAATGCTTAGAAGCAATGGCTTCACACTGTATAATCTATCAAAGGTGTCAGATTTACAAAATGCAGATTTTCTGTCACATTTGGGCACTATAAGCACTGTATCTTTTCACTAAGGTGCTGACTGCTGTTTTAATGAGGCCCTTTGGTGGCTGTAAAAAACTGAAAGGAGAGGATTATAGGGGTTACCCTAGGTATTGTCTATTTGTCTTACAAATTTCACACTAACTACCAATTACATCGCCATAAACCTTTTGGCTACTTCAAGCTATATGCCATATAATACATAAAAAATACGCTATGTTAACCTCTTCCATATTATACGAGTAACTACAGCCACTGATGCAAGTAACGTATCTAATGAAGCCAATAATGAGCCTCTTTAAAAGTAGTCTTGTTATAGGAATAATATTAGAGCAGTTCAGTTAAAGGCTAAGGTCCATTATGGCATGCTTCCTATGTTCTCTGGTCCCAGGTCTGAAAAGATGCTGACACGCTAATTCAGGCTCAAGAAGGGCATTAATCTCACAACCTTCTACTTGTCATGCTTAATGGGACATCCTGCCTAGGTGAAATGAACCTGATGTATTCAGGTAAACATAATTTAATAAGGAGGGGGAAAGAAAAAAAAAAAAGAAAAAGAAAAAAAAGAAATATCTGACATAATGGCAAGGGGAATATTTACAGTTTAGTTTCAGTGGAGAGGATTGTTAACGTTTGACTGAGAAGCAAGCAATGCAAGAGGAGGAAAGGGCAAATAATGCAGAATCTATTTAAAAAGCCATTTCTGAAATATTAGTGCATTTAAAGGAATATGTTAATTTGGAGGAGGAGGAGATGCGCTAATATGGGGCTTAGAGCACTTGAGTGTAAAATAGAGATCTGAAGTTGTGTAGTATGATATTTAAAAGGCAAGCATGAATGTCAGTGAGTAGCTGTATATCCTCTTTTGGCTGTCATCAATCATAAGTCTAATAAGCCACCTAAAATTATGTCACAAGATACAGAATAGTACCAACTGCAGGTGTTAAAGAAGCACATGGCCTGCTTGCAGACCGAGGGGTAAATGCAGTACCCATCTCTCATCCCCCCAAAAAGGACAAGGGCCTACAAGGCAAACACACCTGCACACTATGTACCCTGGGCCTGCTGGTCTGTGCTGTTGGACATAAAGATGTTTATGACCACCCCTTAGCAGGAGATAAAACTACAAAGTGCAAAACAGTAACAACAGCAACTTAGACAAAGAAAATAATTATTTTGATTCTTGAATTGAAGTCAGGTACCTAAGAAAACCAAAGCATGAGGATGGACCCTTATCCCCAGTATGAGCAGGTCTTTATTTCCCCAGAATTCACCCTTTGCTGCCCTCAAAGCCAAAAGGTTGTGCTACCCATTTTTGTGCTGTATGAGAAAGCAGGATGAAATCATCAGACGCTCAAAGGGAATAAAACTATTATGGATGCTATTCGGTGATCAGAGTGAAGAGGAGGCTTCTGAGAAAGCAGAACCCGACACATCACTGCAGAGCATGGCTGTCATCCTCAATCTCTGTGTGTTTTTTACCGAACTACAGCTTCATTCCTTTCATTCCTGTACAGCTCAAGCATTGCCGTAGCATCAAAAGCTCAGGGGAAAAATTGTGGAAGTTCTTTGGCTGCTGCTGGATTTTCTTTTCATCCATAATTGTAGTCACTGTATCACTGGGCAGCAGGCTTGTGTCCTATCACTAGGATATCCAGAGAAAATTAGGTAAATCTAAAAACACCGTATTTCTGGAATAGTCGTGTTGTGTTCCAAAAAAGGAATCAAATCTGCCTTTCTTTTAACAGTAATTGCTTTTGCTATGATTTCAGTTGCATCTAGTAAGTAGAGCCCAAACTGCACTTGTTTCACACCACTGAGAAGAAATCAAACCTCACCTTTTAACAAGCCAAAAAAACAGGTACGGAAAGAGCACTATTCAACTGGGCCCTTACAGACTTGTACATACAGGCATTAAGCCTTGAAACACATACTCCAAATAGGCCTTTGCTGCCTTGCTGGCTCCCAATACACCTTTTGACCATAAACATCTGGGTATTTTATCTAGGCTGATTTTTGCAAGCGGTTTACTCTAAAGCCACTAATACATGCTATTGCAATGGGGCTCAACGGTGCCTATTAGGTGCTGGTCATGCTGAGCGAGGGTGTGGATTGTGGAGATGTATTACACCACAGGGAGCAATAGGAGACACTCAGCTGCTGGAAGGCAGAAAACCTCCTGGAGCTCTCAGGTGCACAGAGGAGTGCACTTGCTATTAAATTATTTCACAGGGAGAGGCCTATTACCTTTGAAAGCAGATCCTGCTCTTAAAGGGTAGTGCAAAGGGACCATAACCCTCTTTGGGGGGAGATGATGTGCCCAGAGGAATCAGTCCCAGATCTTCTGAGTGACCAAGAACTACCACAATAGGTACTTGTGTGAAGTACGTTTGATGGGCAGTTTCCCATCCTGGGGAAACCTGCTTCTGGCCCAAAGATCTCAGTAGTTCAGAAGTTCAGCAAAGAAGTGCCCAGTTGCACTGCTAGCTTGTAAAGTATTTGCAAATAGAGCCATGGAGACATTTGCTCAGAGAATGCCATCCAGAAATGCCCTGGGAAGTAAACTGATTGAACACCATTTGGACTTACTGACTCCTGAATTTCAGGATAGTCCCCAAGTCTACATTGTTAGATGAAGTTTGCATTTTGAAGTTTCAGAGATTCACTTGGGTAACTTATATAGGTAGGTTAAACCAGATAAAATAGTTTAGCCAATGAACTAAACCACAGTGATATGTTTGCAGCAATAGCACAGTTTTGTATTTCAGCCCTCCTAGCTCCTGCAACTCTGACACACAGGAGGTTTTCTTCAGGAAAAGCTTCACTTTTTTTGATTTTTTTTTTTTTTTAAAAAAAGGAAGGGTACCTTTCCTGGAAAAAATAGTATTTTTTTAATTTTGGGGTGTGGGTACCTATGTTTGTTTATGACTTTTCATACCTGAATTCGGATGTATATTACCATTAGAGTTGTAGCAAAAACATATATAAACACCACATGCTACATGAAACAACAGTATATAGAGGAAAACACTTCTCATTCCCACATTTGAAGCTAACCACTGCTGAGAGAGGAATAACTTCCAAAGATAATAAATCATCAGAACCCAAATCATATCAATTACGGCCCACTTCACAGTTAGACTATGCCCGAATTGCAAACAGGGTGCAGCTAGCTACTCTGGCAAAACCACAGAAACACTGACTTCCCTGCTTCACAAACTTTACTGCATCACAGAACAGTCATCAGATCTTGACAGTGAAGGCCCAGCTCTCACAAGCCTTCTGAGTACTACTAGCCAAGCTAGTTAAAGTTTTTAAGTAAGCAATTAGAACTAGAAGCACCATTACAAAGACCTGTTCAGTTCCACAGTACAGCCAAGAGGGTCAGATGCCAGTCAGTGAACTTGTCAGGATGGACAAGGCGGAAAGATCAGAAGTCCTTAGGAGCCTTATGATAGTTTCTTGTGCAAGGCATGCACAGAAGTGTCAACATGTCTGGAAAAAAAAAAAAACAAACTTATCTTCCTGCTGGTCTTGTTCTGGAGGCATATGAGGAGTTCACCCCTTTCTGGTCCTCATTAAGCAGCAGGAATGTAAGCTGCAATAAGTTCTCCCCACTCTTTCACTCTCAGCATTTGGCCCTAGATGGGTTTCCAATTCTCTCAGAAAGGCAAGGATTAATATGCTTTTTTTTCTCAAAATAAATAAGAATAAATAAATAAAAGAAAGTGTGTTATCTTCTGCCTGGGAGATTGGTGGGTCCAAAATGGCGTGGAAGCTGACACACTTCACAAACCCTACAATTAAGTGAACCATATTGAGCTGCTTAAGTTTAATACATGAAACAGCAGAAGGGAAAATGACTGTTCAACTTCATTAGCTGCGACAGTACAGTAATGTACACGTTCCCTATGCTAGCATCAGGTGAACATGCCCTTAGTTTCACGTTTCAGTTTCCCACATTTGTTTTTCATCTGCTGTTTCCTAGAGAATGAGATTGATCTTGAAGATCTGTAGTGGATGAACTCACTATTACAGTAGCTGCAAGGATCTAAGGATCTGTCCTACCACTCCCCGCCACAGGTCTGAATCACACTGTCCTGACTGTGGAGGAAGCTCAGTGATACCTCTCCCACACCAAACGCAAAATGGCAGTGTGAATTTGTAGAATCAGAAACCAGGCACACCGTTTGAAAACTGAGCACACAGGCTAGCAACTGCAAAATGTTAATTGCATTTCTTGTTCGAAGGCATATCTGTTTTCTTGCACCACCTCCATCATTCTAACACAAAACCATAATTTCTGGTCAGCTTTTATATTGCCCCAAAGTGCTGGCTGGCTTCGCTGGATCAGAATGTCCCTGTTTATGACAAAAAACTCCTCCTTAACTTTGAAAGGAAGAAAGAGAGTCACCAATATTCCCAGTATTTGGATTCAATGCTTTTGAACACCTTATCTCTACAACAGTTTTACAGGAATAGATATTTTCCTCAGCATCTCTCCTGAAGTTCCCTGGGTCTTATCAGGTGCTTCCCACTTCCCCCCCATCCAAATGGGATCTGTGTTCTACTCTATATAAAATCGGCTCTGCAGAGCCAGATAAAAAATGTCACCTTAGGCACCTGAATTAATAGTTTGGTTATGTACTCTGTTAAGTTTTTACTATAGATAGCATAACTGTGCTAGACAGACAATTCTTTAGAGCTAACATTTTAAAAAGGTGCCAACGTCCCTTTGAGATCTCACTAAATTATCCAGATTTAAAACCAAAACCAACAAAAACAATATTTTTTTTTTCTTTATGCAGCTTTCCTTAGTACCACTGGAAATATAAAATGGTGGAAAAAGTTGGCAGGAATAAATACTTCCCTGAAGTTTCTAAAGCTGCAATTAATGTTAATGAAGTTGTACCTTAAATGGTAAGAAGATACAGTACAAATTGGTTAAGTAAGAAAAATGATCAGCCATTGTGCTCTTCCAGTATAGTACATCAGGGTATTGCCACTGTAAAGCTATCTTTATTTTACACCATTAAATAAAACAATATAAATCTTCAAGCAGGTGTTTCTTGTTGTGGGAGTATTGGAAGTTGTAATGCAAACAACCTAATTTTAGCATCTTTGTAGAGTGAGAAGTAAATTTACTGATCACTGATGCATTGAGCACAGGGAGGACACAATCAGCGGGAGCTTCCAGCAAGATTATCCTATTAAAGCAGGAAGACTTCATGTGGCTGCTAAGGAAGTAGTTGAAAGCAGGTGATGGAAGCAGGGGTTTGCAGGGTAAGCTTAGGCCCACTGTACATGTTAAGTTGTTGTTTTCTGCTCAGCTAAGCAGCAGAGAATTGATATGTTAGCAATGAAGTGCAATGACAATTAAATTGTAACTGACCTACATGTTGCCATCATTATGCTTTCTCTTTTTTACTGCTTTCCCTCTTATTTAATCACACAGTATGGGGTTTTTATTAGGCTGTAATGTTAAAATCTTCATCCATTTAGCCATAAATGTTTGACTGAATATCTATCAGACATCCTTGCACTATACAAACAAAACCATTTTGCTGAATCATTGTTGACTTGTTTGTGGCCTAATTTAATGAGTGTAATAACTTACATTACTATCCAGTTAACATTTAGGAGCCCAGAAAAGACCTGCTAGCATGCAGCGGACTACTGTATACATTTCTATTCATATCACTTTTCTTTGCAGTAAATTTTATACAATAATATGCCCTTCTTGCAACACTGGCTTAGCTTTTACTCAACCCACGTTGAGTGCTCCACAGACAGGCTGCAATGCTAAAAATCAAGGGCCTCAAAATTTCAATGCAGTTTCACCTAAGTACCCAGGAGCTGCTTACACTGCCATCAAAATACCAAGCACAAGAAGCCTCAGCACATATTTGTTATATCATACTCACGTAGGAAGCTCTATTATTGAGAAGGAAAATACCAAAATAATTACTAATAATACGCAAGGAGAATAAGGTTTCTCAATGAAATATAAAACTAGAGAAAGCTAAACCTGCTTTGCCAGGCCCTAGTTCAGATTAGTCAAAACAAATATTGCCTTTTTACAATCTCAAGGGCAAAACCCTGGTATTTAGGGCTGGGCCTGCATAACAAAGAATGTTTGGATGTCTGTGAGCCCTGGGGAGCCCTCAGCAGGAACACGTTCAAGATGTGGGATGCTACGAATCCATCGAACACCAGCAGTTTTGATGCATCTTCATTTTTACTCTATTATCTTGAAAAAAATCCTTCCTGTCACTACCTACACTGTAAGCATTCATTCAGCATCTGACAGTCCCGCAGATCAATTAAGTAACAAAATTAAGTCTTCATATTCATACACTAATTTAACACGTACTTGGCAAGACATACACTCTCTTGCTTGCAAGGCCATAACTCAAACACCAATACATATGGAGAGGGACAATTTGTGAAGTACAAAAGTTGAAATTTTCCATTTCTCACAGAGAAGGAAAAAAAAAATTCACTGTACTAAAGGGATAGAACCAAGTATTTTTTATAGCAAGACATCCTTTGCTAATTGCATTGAATCAAGACATAGTGTGGAATCACCAAAGTCTCTACTCTGTAGTTATGGTAAATCATGAAGAACAGAAGAGTCTCAGTTGCCCCATAGACACATCCAACCAACACACTTTCTTTTGTCCACAGGAAAAGGCAAGCCTGGAACACATTACAAGAGATGGGAAAGATCACCTTGACTCATAAGTGCAAGCCTGGCCATGCCCTCGAACCACTCACTCCCTCCACAAAGATGTATTTAGGTTTTTGAAGGAAAGTGGGAGTAGTCTTTACTCTCTATATATTTATTTTTAAAGCATATTTACTGAAACTTTAGGAATCAATTTTGCTGCCTGTTATCTCCCCAGCCAAGACTACTGTAAATCTTTTACCCCCACACCCTCCCCATCTCTGCCCATAACACTGGATGAACTGAAAAAGGGGCATGAAAAATACCTTTTTAAGGGAATTAATACATTACAAGTGTCTTAAGGAATGGCAAATAAAAGCAAAACTGTGTATTCCATAACCTATAAAAGAGTCTGAGCATTGGGGTAGGGAACACAACAAGGAATCATTACGTCATTTCCCAAGTTAAAAAACACAGTTAATGTTGTCGTAAATCTGCCCAAGCTTTGTGCACCAGTGCTTGTGGAACGCTTCATACACTGGGCATCTCAATCATGAAACTTCTTGTGCACTATTTTAGTACAAACTTTAATAAATACAGCAATGAAACCTCATTAGTAATAGTTTTCAAATCAGTGTGTGTTACCTTTTCCACTGATAGCACTGCATATGGAAACAAAGCCGGATCAGGAAACAACTCAGACATTTAGCACGATACACTCACATGGGTATTAAAACAAGGCTTTCCCAAGTTCTTTAATCTCCTATATGCCTTGTGGTCAAATAACTCAGAAATGCATCTTTTACAAGCTCCCTCTCAATATTAGATGGTACAGTTAGATGAGATACTTGTACTCATCACAGGATGGACATAGGCTGATAAAATAGTTAGTCTATCATACAGGAAATTAGTAGAGTATAATGTACACTGGAAGAAATTTTTTTCAAAGGAAAGCAGATTCGGGGGGGGGGGGGGGGGGGGGGGGGGGGGAGCCTAATTTTTAATCCACAAGTGTTAATTTATTTTTTTTTTTTTTTTTTTAAAGCCTTTTTTTTATTTTCAGATACAAA
>JANIJG010026281.1:58771-70243 GCA_024611175.1 Megaceryle torquata | reverse complement strand
CCAGGGCTCTCAGCCTTTCCTCAGCAGAGAGATGTTCCAGTCCCTTCAGCATCCTCACAGCCTCCATTGGACTCTCTAATATTTCCCTGTCCCTCTTGGAGTATCTGCAATACTCCAGGTGTGGTCTCACTAGTGTAGAGGGGGAGAAGAACCTCCCTCAACCTGCTGGACACACTCTTCTTTATGCAACCCAGAAGACCATTGGCCTTTCTGGCCACAAGGGCACATCGCACTGTTCCATGGATATCTTATTGTCCACCAGGATGCCAAGGTCCCTCTCCATGGGGCTGCTTGCCAGACCGTCTACCCCTGACCTGTACTGGTACATGGTGTCGTTCCTCCCCAGGTGTAGGACTCTACACTTATCCTTGTTGAACCTTGTTAGATTTGCCTTTGCCCAGCTCTCCACTATGTCCAGATTTCACTGGATGGCAGAACAGCCTTCTGGTATATCAGCCACTCCTCCCAGTTTAGTATCATCATCAAACCTACTGAGGGTACACCCTGTCCCTTCATCCAGGTCATTAATGAAGATGTCGAACAAGACTGGATCCAGACTTTCTAAACTGCATCACTGTGTTTGTCACCTTACTAACACATGGTACTGGTTTCCCTCCAGTGGGGCAGCTGGCAAGACAAGCCTGTGTTTACTGGTAATATGGAACTTGTTTGTAACCTCCTGTCTTTTGAAAGGTTAAGAGAGGGTTCAAGATCCGAAATTTTTAGGATCACAGTCTCAGCTTCCATAAACCAATATATCCATACTGCATTTCTAAACCTCTACAAAGTGTAAAAGAATTACTATAGAAAAAGGCCAGTGGGAAAGATGAGAAGGCATTTCATGCCTTCACCACACGCAGACGTTCATGCACTAAATAATCAATAGAAGAGAAGCTCAAAGAAAATCAGTGGTTACCTGGGCGAACCTCAGTGAAGGGTGGGCTGGCAAGGGTCTTTCAGGCACAGCTTGGTGACATGGCAGCTGGGGAAGGGGTGGTAGGACTCGCTGCGGTGTTTTTGATTGCAGCACATCGTGCGTCTTCATGGGGTTACTAATGTCAGTGACCTGGTAGGGCAGCGGTCTTCTTGGAGCATCTCTCTATAAAAGCAACCCCAAACAACAGTTATAAACTGAAGCCACCATCTCTTCCCATTTTATGTATTTGTTCTACCTGATATAGAATCATAGAATGCTTTGGGTTGGAAGGGACCTTAAAGATCATTTAGTTCCAACTCCCCCCCTGCCATGGACAGGGACACCTCCCGCTAGACCAGGTTGCTCAAAGCCCCATCCAGCCTGGTCTTAAATACTTCCAGGGGTGAAGTGTCCACAACTTCTCTGAGCAACTTGTTCCAGCATCTCAACACTCTCGCAGTACAGAACTTCTTCCTAATGTCCAATCTAAATCTACCCTGCTGTAGTTTAAAGCCATTACCCTATGTCCTGTCACCAGGACATACAAAAAGTCCTCTCCAGCTTTCTTGTAGAAAGGTACTAGCTAGAAGGCCACAAGAAGGTCTCCCCAGAGCCTTCTCTTCTCCAGGCTGGACAGACCCAACTCCTTCAGCCTCTCCTCACAGGAGAAGTGCTCCAGCCCTCTGATCACCATTTGCTGCCCTCCTCTGGACCTTCTCCAACAGACCCATGTCCTTCTTGTGTTGGGGGCTCCAGAGCTGCACATAGTACTCCAGGTGGGGTCTCACAAGAGCAGAGTTAAGGGCATTATTAAGATCATGTGTTATGATAAATTACTTAAATGAGATCCAAAATATATAATATGGGGGTTTTGGTGTTGTTGTTTTGTTGGTTTTTTTTTTAATCTATTTAGGACTCACTTTTTGTATGTTTGTATTTTGTGGCTTCCTGATGAGGTTTTTACTCAGGGACGTGGTATGAACACGATTAGGCTCAGATGAACTGGAAGGTCTTGCTGGACTCACAGACCTGCAGTAGACACATATATTTATTGAACACAACCTTCTGCTTTATAACTTTTTTTTTGAAACAGTAGCCTCTTCTCAGAACGTGATTTTTGCAAAGACTTTCTGACTTTCTATAGTAAAGAAGGAAAGTAAAAATTTTCTGGTGCTCCTGCAAGAATAAAAATAAATATTGATTTTTTTTATTTTTTATTTTTTTGGAAACCAGTAGTCTGTTAAATTAGCTTCTGCAATCTGTGGAAATGCAGCTTTGTAACACCCAAGAGACTATTCTAATGAATCTAGCATTTAAACAGTAATGACCTCAAATAGGAAAGTTTCAGCTCACTCGACTAAGCTTAGATAAAAGGCCACGCAAGGTAATGAAACTATTTTAGGCAAACAAAAATAAAGCTGCTACTTCCTTTCACTTCTTAATTTATTTTGTTTTAATCACAAAAGAAAAGAAGTATATTGTCAGACCAAAACATTATTTACTGACAGCCAATAGTTAAACTAAACCGAGGACAACACTGCTGTTAATACTCGGTGAGTATTTCTAGGGCTGGCTCTTTCTAACAGATCCACACTGCTCTGTGATGAATGTCAAGATGCCATGTTTACAGCTACTAATATCTACTAGGGTATAATTAGGGAGAATGATCATACCTTAGTTTCTCTATTGTGGTCTTTTTACTTGTAAACAACCATTTCATGAAAGTCTTCCTTTTCAGATACATGATTGATCCAGCAAACAGAAGGCACAGGATGGTTATCAACACTCCTACAGTTAGACTCTTATTATCTGCAACAAAACACAGAGTTAAATTCTATCAAGAGCCACCTTTACTGAAATGTGTTGTGTGTATGAAACTTATGTTTGTGGAGCAGGACATTGCTGCCTGGCCCAGATTTCTAACTGCCATGCTGGTGAAGTGGCTAAACCATGAATTTAAGACTAATAAACTCTTATTTCTTCTAGCCTGATGCTTGAATTTTGGCTTGTTTTAAAGTAATTTCTTTAAAATTAGTTAAAATCTGACATCGTAGATGCCTTCCAACTGAACAATCCTATTCTAGTCAGATATCTGGCTGAAAACATCTCCCTGTGCTCTCTTTGCACCTATCTTCAAGTCCTGCTTAGGTTGACATCCGCAAATGGGGCCATAACATATATGGGCTGCTGGCCTCACCCAGGCACCCACAGGCTGTAATGTTGACTGGCACCTTCTTCATGGGTGCTGCTTCCAGGGGGGAAGGGAGACAGAGGCTGAGAGGGAGAGAAAAGGGACAGATATGCCTAGATCATGGGTCAGTAAAGTGCAAAATTTTGAATATTCTGTCCCTCAAACATAAGCAGTAAGCTTAGCTCTTTTACAAGAATATTTTAAGGGTGTCATTGTGCTTTAACACTGGGCAAAAAAGCCTCAAATGTGGACAGCTATGGTCCAGCCCACATGGCTGTCAAGTTGAATCTGGAGGCAAGCAAAGGAAAGCCTTCGGCAATGGTGTTGTGTGCTCTCAGAGGGATACTCTGCTTAGCAAAAGGCTGTGGCCTTCTGCACTTACTCAAGTTTTCAGAGTGCTTTAAGCTGCTTTAAATACCTTGCTGGGACCTAAGTGAGGCACAATGGTGAGATGAACCCTGACTAGATGACTTGCAGCTGAAAGAAGGCCTTGTTTTTTGGAAGAGGTAAAGCAGCAGCTCCAATGGTTACGGGTATGTGATATGATCATTGCCTGGAGCAGAGGATGTTGTGATTCTTCAGGACTGCTGACCTAAAAAATGCACATTGCACAGTAGGAGAGATAGCTTTAGTCTTTGCTCTGGTGACCTATCATCACTGTCTTAGTCTTACCCTGATTGATATTCAGCCAGCTGGCTCTAGTCTGCTGGCCTAAGGTCACTCAGATGCTGGTGAACAGTCAGCAACATTGACTGAACCAACTACACGTGGGGCTCAATGGGGCGTGAAGTGCCCTGCACTGCAGAATAACAAATCTCTCACCATCTCGAAAAGATTAATAAAATTAATTAGGTAAGATTATGCAATTCAATTAACTTCTCTACCCAACAAAGACTTAATGCTTCTTTCTAAGAAAAATAGACTGTGAAACACATAGGTTTACTCTAACTCAGCTGGGTAAAATCAGTTACTAACCACTAATGAGACCATGTGCCTTGTTTGACTAAGATGGAAGTGTTTTATTGAGCTAATCCTTCTGTAATTTGATTTAGAGATGTGCAAACTCCTCAGATCATAATCCACCCCCTCCATCAAATATTCGTATTTAAATCCAAGTGTCAGCATCAGAAAATTAGGTCCTCTAGCATTTTCCATATTTGTTTATTCCCATTATTATTAAACGTAGCACTGTCTTCAGGGAAAAATGGAGAAACTATCACACTATATTAAACTATTGTTAAAACAATTTCCTGTTAAATTGAAGAAGTGTTGGCTTCCAAAAGACAAAATGCAAGAATTCTCAAAGATGTCCTCTATTTGTCTTCTCCAGTTACTGTTGCCTGTGCAGCACGTTATTATAATATATTTTGTAGCTCCCTAGATACTTAGCTTTCAGGTAAGCTGAAAAAGGACTGTAGAGCTTTAGGACAAATCTTAAAAGAAAACATTTAGCACACAAGTAATCACACTTGTTCAGTGCCCAAGCACAGTTTCTTTGCTATATTAGACACTGGTAGGTATTCAAAAAATAAGATCTTTCAGTGGTGAAGCCATCATATGAAGCTTTGTCATGGAAATTACTGTGATATCATAAATTCAGCAAGCAACTCACTGCAGGATCTGGCATGTAGAGAGTACAATCCATTTTGGTTTTGAATAATATTATTCATATGAAAAACACGCAGATCATTTTCCAGCAAGTTTTAGTTTTATACATGCAGCTGCAAGTAGACTGCTTGTCCTGTCACGTACTCAGACATAAATCAGAAACAGCTCTATGGAAGTCCCTAAAGTTACAGTACTCTGGAGAAAATCTGGCATGTGATGATTATCAAATCCTATAAAATTCACAATGTGTAGAATTAATTCTTCCTGAGGTTGGCCAAAGGTGAAGTAAGATACTATAGCAAAAGTTTTGCAGACTGAACAAGGGGAAATTGAGATACAAATTCTAGTAAATGAACATCTCCTACTTCTATCGTGTGTGAGGGCAACTTCTCCTAAATCTGTGGAAGTTATCTATAAAATGTAGCTTTAATCTGATACGCTCCAAAATGTGCTAATTTTCACAATACAGAAAATTCTCCTTGGAAGAACAGTATCAAATATATTTCTGATTGTTGATTATGCAATATTTTTGCATTTATAACCTTTGCAATATCTGTTCTTCATTAGAGCAGGATGTGGGTACAATAAGGTATTTCTATCCTGATGCACTCAGTGGAGAACACTGGAGCTTGTCATATCTCAAGGTGAATCCAAGAGTACCGCAACATTCATCTACCATGGCAACAGGATTAGCTCAAGTGTGGAAGTTAGCTCCTCATCCTCAGCTTAAATCAATAGCATTTCCTACTTAGTGCAGCGAGCTACTAAACTTGACCACATAGCTTAAGAGAAAAAAAAAGGGGGGGGCAAATTAAAAAATGCACCAGGAGCATTGTGCCTTTAGTTATGCAAGAAAATTGATGCACTCAGCATCAATTGCTGTTTTGGTTGGTCCCTAAATGGTTTTGCATCACTAAATTATCACGTTGGCACCATCACATCTGGATTAAGCCATTTGATTTACTGATTTATTCCCCAACCTTGAAAGCTCATTGCTTACAACACAACACTTTCTATTTCCACTCTTTGTCATGGAAACAACAGGTAAAGCGTGAATTGCTACTAACCTGCTTGCCTAATGGGTCCACTGTCCATGCTGCCACCAAACCCTGGCTTGTCACAGTATGGGGGGGCCCAGTCAGCCTCACAGTGACAGTTCTTTTTATTGTTGCAGACCTACAGAACAAGACAAATGGCTTAACATGAAAACGATGACCCCATACACCTGAGAGTGGCTGATAAGGCCTCCTAATCAGATCATGACACAACTGAAAGAACTAAAATTTACAGAAGAAAAGAGATGCACTTGTATCTGCCTATTGGCACAACTAAGACAGCACAGAGCAAGACACCGTGGAGTAACAGGGATCCTAAAAAAGCATTACTTATTTGGCAGATATTCATTTGAATTGCACCAGCTGACAGCCTCAATAATATAAAGATAATTGCACAACTCTTAAGTCTTAGTCTCTCTTTGCCTCCAGCAGCTTTCTAACTTCTGCTCCTTTTGCCTTCACAGGAACAGGAGTCCCTCTTTGCCATTAAGGCTGTAAAGCTTTGTCAGCTCACTTGAATGCTCCTATCCATCAAGGGCTTGCATTAGCCTGCGTACTGATTTTGCCCCTGCTCAGATCCCCCACCTCAAAGATGACCCAGTTGCTAGAACTCATGAAACCGGAAACAGAGCTAAGGAAGCCCTCCCTTTGATACCACACCTGCACTGCCTAGAAAGATACTGTCCTCAGTGTTCTGGTGCTTTTAAGCTGAGTTAAGGAAGGACTAGCAAGATCTGATTTACCAAATGCTCTCTGCAGAACAAGAGAGCCCCAAAGCTCTGGAGACCATCATTAACATCAGCCTGTTCCTGCTGCACAGAGCAGATGGAGCTGGTGGACTTGTGGCTTTTTCCTCAGGAGGTCCCACAGTTCTAAGCACCCATCAGAAGAAGGGCTGCTTTTTTTTTTTAATCTTTTGATACCACCCAAGCAGTGCCTACATTCCTAACATAGAGGCTAAAGCTCTGTGCTATGGACAGAATGCAGAAACTGAATGGGTACAGGGCGGAGATGGCACAATCCCATGTAGATCACAGAATGGTAGGGGGCTGGAAGGGACCTCTGGAGATCATCTCATCGAAACCCAAGTTGATTTTGAAATAAAGTTTTGGGCCTAGGGCTAGTTGTCAATATGGTCCTAAATTCTTTGCTAGCACTGATCTACCACCACTATGGAGAAACTGCACAAGAGATTAATAAATGGCTTTCTCAGCAAGACACTAGTTAGCTCACAGGACTTTGCAAATAGGCATTTTTGTAGCAAGGTCATTTTTAGCTGACAGGCTTTTCAAAAAGACTACCCTGGTTGTGTCTGCAGAGTATTGAAGTATCATTCACATAGCTTAGACTGGCTGTGGTCATGTGAAATGCAAAACAATAAAAGATTTTCTTTCAAAGGCATGGAGATAATTAAAAATACCAATCATTAAGCATTATTTTTTCAATTAAAGCACTGCAGGACTCCCCATCTACAATGCCACGAGGTCATTGTTTTGCTACTCAGGGTGACCAGAGGTTCTCTGTCCTACAGACACCAAGATGCCAGTCAAGTCGATGCTCCTTCCAGCACAATGGTAACATGCAGCACCATCAACACTGCTCCCTTTTCCAAAGGTGGGCTGATAAAATAAGTTAAAGCAAACCAAAAGCCCTTCTCAGAAGAGGACAGCAAGTTTCCTCTGGCTCTTCCAAAGTGGTTGCCACAGCTTTTCACAGAAGCAACCAGATCAGCAGCAAATCAAGGTTAATTAGGCATAGCTTGAAATAATTAAGAGTTTTTTGCAATAGAAACTA
The DNA here is from genome assembly GCA_024611175.1 of Megaceryle torquata. Classification (NCBI taxonomy): domain Eukaryota; kingdom Metazoa; phylum Chordata; class Aves; order Coraciiformes; family Cerylidae; genus Megaceryle; species Megaceryle torquata. Next base: position 62,679 of record JANIJG010026281.1, on the reverse strand, counting down.
GGTTTTGAAACACTTGGGTGTTATTAACTGATAGCATCACATTTTTTTCATCCTGCACCACTTTCACACCATGAAACTCATCAATATGGTTTTACTTCATTTTAATACTTTTGGAAATGCTTTTCCATTTGACTGTCAATTCACATGCATATTTTAACTTCTCTGTATCCACAGAGAAACTGTATATTTTGAAATGTTAATGGGAATTCTTCATGAAGGAAGGTTAGACTTAAAATTGCTTTGAAGATGACAAAATTCCTTTTTATCACAGACTGTTAATTAAGAACAAGATAATTACTACTTGATAAATATTTCTTTGTTAAAAATAATTTCATTACTTGCAGTTCCTATAAGGGACACTGAAAATGGAAATGCATGAGTAAAAAACGAGTCTTGGGGTGACTTTGATATATTAAAAATGATCGTAGATCCCAAAGCTATTACGTAAAATGATTTCTTGTCCAGTGTTAATGGACTGATTGTAAAAGAAGTGTTCCTATAATGCTTACTCCACGTCCATGGCACTTTGTTGCACATTTATGTACACCAAAAACACTTGTATTCTGGCACCGGCGATTAAGGCAAATCTGCAAAAGAAGAGAAAAGGAGTTTTAATAGGGGCAGAACTGATGGTGCTCAAGGCGTCGAGTCCCTCTCTGCACGCCTGCTCATCCATCAGTGGTTCTACTAGTACATCAAGGTTTCCCAGTACATGTGTTGGGTTTATAATGTTATATTGACAAAAAGATAAGGACACCATGATAAGGTGCATTATTAATTATTATTATGATGATGCCTTTGTCAGCCTTTTAGGTCCAAATCTGTGGCAGCTGAATTCTGCTCTCGATCGGCATCCTGGCCCACGCTGCATTTCAGACATAGTTTGTATTTGGTTGATATGCTCGGCTTGTGTAAATAAACACTCAAGTTTTCACTGAAGTGGAACTCGTGGTGAGCTGCTGGGGCTTGGGGTTTTTTTAAGCCAATTTAAAACCCAGTAATTTACATTTTTTGAGGTCTAGGAATGCACTGAGCAGGAGTCTTCCATGTACCCAGTCTGGCTGCATTCATGTCTCCACAGCAGCAGATGATTCCTCAAGGAAAGGTTCAGGTCCCCTCGTGACATAAATTAGCATAGTTCTGTTTGTATCAAGTTTTTCATGCTAGTACAGAACTTGGACCCAGGACAGCCTGAACATTTCACTGAGTTCCTTGATTTATGAGGGCTCATCATTGTTCCTCAGCAAAACTGTCGCTTTTCTAAGAGTTTTCCCAAGCTAAACAATTATTTTTTGGCATTGAATGTAAATAAACCGTACTTCAAGTGGAATAATGATCTTATGGGAAATGGAAGTAAACAACATGCATATGCAAAATAATAAAATTAATTTTTTTTTGTTTTATTTTCCAGTTGTTGCAGGTAAACTTTGTCTATGTAGCTGAAAATTGAGATAAAGCCAGATTAGTACCATCTAATAATACTGTAAAACAATCAGATGACTGATGAAGATGTCAGCAATGAGAAGTTATCCTACACAAAACTGAAAAAAAGGAATAAATTAGGACTGGAATAATTGTTATGTTGCTATGTTCACTGAAGAAAAACCCCAAACAAACAAACCAACCCCCCCCAAAAAAAAATCACAGCACAATTTTGCTCATGTTTAACTGCAGCTCAGTTCAGTAGTACTAAAAGTCAGTCACCATAATTAGCATTAAGCAGGGAATAGCGTGGAAGGAGAGGACAGGGATTCTTAATCAGGGCACTCATGCCCTGGGGAGAAGGAAAAATGGAAAGGAAATTAGAGTGAATTGGCATCAACATGCACGCATGTAGAGAATATGGTCTGATTACAGCAGTATTCACAATTCAAATATTCACAGTGCAGGAGCACACAGAATTTTGATCACATTAAAATGGCTGCATTTCAAATTGCGTATCTTCAGCTTAGAAAACTCAAGAATATTTAAATTCATATTCTTAATCCATAATACAAACGCACTAATGTCCTCCAAGTAAAACATACAATTTGGTAAGTATTAGCCTGTGTATTCTATAGTGTGTATGTATATGATTAGATAGATTAGAAAGATTAAATACTCATTAGTAAAACATAATAGGGTGCTTTCCCAGCCCTGAATTTTCTTTGAAAAGACATTTTGTAACAGATTGACTTAGAAATGTTGAAAGGGTTGTTTTCCTGTAACAGAACTGTAATTTCACTAGGGATGTATTTTAAAACCTGTTCCCAACGCAGTGTGAAAATCCAACATAACTCAAAAGCATTCAGAAATTCAGAGGCTTTCTTGAATTTATGACAAATTATCAAAGCACTTTTGTTTGTTTGTTTGTTTGTTCTTTTTTGCAAGTAATCCACTGTGGGTATGGAAACCTCCTTCACTTCAATAGTTCTTGGACCCCGTTCCATTCCTCAACTCCCCTGTAAACTCATGGTCATCTCCCATCTTTCTCTGTTCCTTTTTTCCCAAAAGACAAACTAAGAATGAGTCAGCCATATGGCAGCTGGGCTACGTTCGCATCGGATAACTCACAACGTTTGCAAAATAGGATGGCAAAAATCAGTTTTGGTGGCTGAACATCAATGGGTTTAGATTTTGCCAATAGTGAATGCAGAGAGAACTTTTCCTGCATGGGAGAGGGCAGAGGGGAGCCATCATCAGCAGATATAATAAATTTTGAAAGCTAAACTGAAGTTAATGACAATTTCACAATGCCATAGACATCGGGGAAGTGAATCCACTGAACTCTTCAGAGCTTCATTAACAAGCCTGTAATGTATTTTGCTGCAGGAAACCTCTATGCGTGCACAGATACGTGGGACTGGCCTCAAAAAATCAGTTGCAAACTTAAACAACTTGCATTGCAGCTGCAGAACTGTAACCCAGAGCAGTGGCCAAAAGGAGAAGGGAGTGAAAAATCTGACTCAGTGTGAGCATGAGAAAAAAAGTTCTTTAGTGAGAAAAAAAAATTATCCTAAAGCAAACCCCAGTGTGTTTAGTACAAAATACTTGGCAGCATGAGGGTAGCGATGTTCTCCTTCTTTGGGAGTGTTTCAGACCCTTACTTTTCCATCTTCACACTTGGTTCCTGACAGCACAAGACCAGGATCGGGCATATCATCACCCAAATACACGTGGGTACCACGACACAGAATCTTGCCTCCTTCCTGAAGTGGGATATTAGTTTCTATGGAAACAGCATTGGTACCAATTACAGGTCGATTTGCTCCTCCTTGACACTGGATTTTTCCACATTTAGCATCTCTGAAGGATATAAACGAAAGGAAAGATTAGTTAAATAACTTGAAATGCTATAAGCCCTCTCCCGCCACCCCTGCACCTGTTCTCGTGCTTGTAGGGAGAGACCCTACCTGGGTTCACATTTAGCAAAGGAGCTCTTGGAGTCTTTGCCACAGTTGCCATAAGGATCACCCGCAGAATTGACTCTCTCAAAGCAGATCCCAGGAGCAGGTTTTGCACCTGAAACAAAACCTAATCAGAACTTTCATCTCAGACAAGGTGTTTTTAATAATTTTCTTTGAGCTCCACTGATGCCTTAGGGGAAGGTAGGATGTGATCTGCATATGGATGGAGCACAACAAAACAGTCGAGCTGGATCAGCATGCTAATTGAAGAGCCTGGATGTGTGGGGTATCTACTGTTAGTTGTCTTTCTTGGCAATGATGAGCAATAGACAATGCAGAACTCATTGCCCTTCAGAATTTCTCTAGATTATAGAATCGGAGAATAGTGGGGGTTGGAAGGGTCCTCTGGGCATTATCTTGGTGCCACCCCCCTGCTCCATCCAGAAGGGTCACCCAGAGCAGGGGGCCCAGCAGCGCAGTGTCCAGGAGGGTTTGGAATCTCTCCAGAGAAGGAGACTCCAC